>JAQIXT010000008.1:0-163345 GCA_034700445.1 Stenotaenia linearis | reverse complement strand
GAGGTTTTTTGGAGCATTTTTGGGTACACCATAGGGTACACCATGGTGTACCCCTACCCCTTGAATTGTACTGAGCCGGGTGGAAGGGAGAAAAAGAAAGAAAGAAAAGATTGCCACGTGCCAAATTGTCGGTAATTCCCACCCCCGCACGCACATAAGAACGTACACAGCGTAATAGTAAACCGTATATGATATTTTATTTGACGTAAATGCTGTTTAACTTCAGCAGTAATATTCTGACCTAAAGCCCTGTGTTTCAAGATTTGTGTCTTGCAGTCTTTGCAGCATGTGTGATAAATTAAATTAAATTTGATTTGTCGTTATTTCAGATTTTAAGGATAAATGAGAATAATTTAATTTTTGACAATTTATTTGTTCTTAATAAGATTAAAAGAGGGATTTTCAAGTCAGGTGGCATGCAACTATTTAATGAAATTGGAAAGCAGTCTTTAAAGGGTCTGTTCTACATCATTACCTCAAACGGTTAAAGGAAAAAGTTTTGACCTTTAGAGTATTTTTTTTTTTAATTTTTTTTAAAACCACATTTATTCCTCAAATTTAATGAGCAATCTTGTTTTAATAACAAAATTTTATGAAAAAAATTTTGTTTTGACTTGAATGATTTCTTCTAAAACGATTCGGATTTCTTTAATCAAGAAATATCTGATATATCGTAATAGGAGAACTAAGAATTTTCTTATATTGTTAAATTGTCGGTGTTTTATTTCCAAATCTAATTAAAGTCGGCCTGATAGTCACGAATGTTATTAGAGAACTTCAAAGGTGGAGTCTATATATTTGTCTTTAAATTAAAAATGTGTTGCTTTTTATGTCGGGTGTAAAGGATGTAAAGCTACTGAGGAGCGGATGTAACAACTAAGCCAAACTTCCTGAAATTTATATGAACTTCTCTGAGCAAATACGACTAGTGTAGCATAATACCCAAGTTATACATTATTCTGTTCTGCAACACCTAACACGATCGAAGCTATACTTAAAGAAGCCTAAGTAATACAAGGTAATTAATTGCTGTGAAGCGGGTTGTAGAGAAATTTAAGTATTTATTTCTTTTGCAGCATTCAACGTGTTTCTTTCGGCATCGGTTTATCGAATCGATTGCGAATAGCCGGCCAACAAAGTCTAGAAAATAGCTATATCCTCCCCCGACCCGCTAAAATTGTAAACAGTATCAGAATACATTGTATACGGGCTTTTAAAAAAATATCGATTCAAGATCAGGCAAATTTCACAACAACCTATTCCCCTTGCGCCTATTCGATGACTGTCAACACGACTTGAACACAGCTTTCAACTTAAAACAATTTCGAACTTTTGTCGCAAATAAAGGCAATCAACCCCTCCGATTGTAATTCAGTCTTCCCTCTAGCTACCCTTAATCATTATGTACACTACCACTCGAAGAAGTGCAAAAATTATTAAAACATTGAGAGACTAATAAATTCTTAAATAACTTCAATTTAAATTTCAAATTTTAAAACCATATAAAAGAATATAAATTTGTCGCTATACTGCTATTATTTTTTAATGTTTGCCATTTAAACTCTATTTACTCAATTTTTTTCAGTAAAAAAGCAATATGTTGACTATTGATTTGTTTCTGGGATTGGGAGGTCGCTTCATCACAGCAAAGATAAACAAAACTCTTCAATTTTCAACGAATGTAAGAGTTTGTAGACAAAATTCAGAGAACTGTTGTGCTTCTAATACTAAAAGTCAACAACCAAATAAGTAAAAGACAGCAACCAGTTCATTCCATTTAGCTAATTACTAGGTGATACCCCACCCGATCCATGAGGAACTAATGTGACAGGTCGTTAAGAGGAAACAAATCCAACATTTTATTTGCAGATATAAAGTTACAAAAAAACTATGTACAAAAAATGTGTATGAGTTTATTCTTATTCTACTGCTTTTTGAAAGCATCGATTATTCGATATAAATCAATAGAAAAGGTAAATAAATAGTTTTCTCAAATTTATACAGAAAAAAGAAAAGAAAAAAATAACCAAAGGTAAACAAAAAGATAATTGAAAAAAAAAAATACTTATATAATAATTTGAAATTTATCGGAAAAAAAACATTAATAAAATGAATGTAAAAAGAAAAAAGTTTATTTAGTTTTCTTAACGACAACTTTCTAAACGTGCAAAATTTTTCTTACTATTCTAGATTTTTATAATATGAAATTCCATGATTCTTTGCCTTTGGTTCTGTGCTTCAATATCTGGAACGGTTGGAGTTGAGAAAACCTGTCGAATAAATTTGTAAAAAGATTTAACCACTGCAAAATCTTTCACTTAATTCGCAACAATAACATAGAAATACAAGCAAACAAAAGCAAATTAGCATAGTATTAATGTCACAAACAAGGTTCAACGTAATTTCCCGGAAATAAACCAGTCACTCCATCCATCATGCCTTCGTACCACCCGTCATCATTTTTCTTTACAACGTAAATAACGGAATTTTCAGCGAATGACAGTTCATCGTCCTTATCGGCTGCGTAGTCATAAATAGCAATAACTGTAATCAATACAAAACCATTATCTCGTGACCTATTTATTGATTAATAAATCGTTCAACCTTTTTCTATATAAGTTTTGGGAACCCAATCCGGTGCATCTTCTGCTCCATGCCCGAAAACCGGTGGTGATGGAGGTGCATAACTATTCATGAACATGGCTTGTTCGTCATCGGGCGGTGGGGGTAATGGAGGTGAAGCTGGATTAAAATTTTAGAATTTTAGTTGAATATTCAATAAAATTGTATTGCAATTAAACAAACCATTTCCTTGTCGGTCATAATCTCCAGCTCCTCCTAGATTATTGACTGGTGGTGGTGGTGGAGTGGGTGGTGGAATTGCATCTGTAATTATTCAGAAAAGTAATTATTCAGTCAATGTAAATTTTAATCGATAAAGCTTTCAAGTCGCCTCTAATTGGTATTTGCCCCTTGTTGATTTCTTTTAAATTTACGAAAAAAGAAAAAGGAAATTAAAAACATTTTTAAAAATATTTTTCTGTCGATTGACAGTTGGAATTACTGTACCGTACTACAGCAATTCACGAATTTTTTTGAGATTTAAAAAAAAAAATTTCATTAATTTGAAATTAAAAAAAAAAGTTAATTTGCAGAAATTCTTGAATTAATTGATTAACTGAAATTCTTTAGCAATACCAGGTAGGTCAAAACCTTTTAGATGGCAACCTGAGCTAATTAGCTTTATTTCTAATACTGTGATGATGATTGGTCATGCCGAATCCCATTTCTACAGGCATCATCTGAGGAGTCGTTGGCTGCTGCATCATTTGACCATGGCTGTGACCGATCGCGTGATGTGTAATTGGATAGACCATTCCAACTTGGGGTTGCATATGCTGTTGTTGCATCGCCGACATTTGATTGGTCATCATTGGAAGCGATCCGTAACCGCTACCTCGCTCACGCCTTCCATCTTGGGACCTAGGATGGCCCAATGGATAATTTGGCGCATAATTACTGGGAACTTGAGGTGGAGCGACCGGAGGGGCGAGCGCCCTGTATTCTCGCGATCCCTTCGTCAAACTACCCATTGAACGTGTCGGTTGAGGTGGGGTCGGAGGTTTAGTCGTCGGTGGTGGTCCACTTTGACCATTCATCGGTGGAGTTGACGGTCCTCCAGCCACCGGTCGCTTCGTTCTGGGTGTGTTTGTCATTTTGATTCCGTGCCCGACTTCGTCCAAAACCGAATAATCTATCGGTTTTCTGATATATTTAATTGGGCGTTCTGGATTGATTGGAGCCACGATTTTATGTTGTCTCGTTGTACTTTTATTCGTAGTCAAAACACCAATTTCTCTCCTGGCTACTTTTTCTTTATGAATCATGATCATCTAGAAAATTTCGTAAACATCATTAACAGGTTATTCAACCCGTCATTTTAAAGTTGCAGTTACTTGAGCTATGTGATTGATATGAGACTCCATTTCTGTCAATTGATTGGTTTGAAGGTCGAGCATCTGCAGGAAGTTGAATGCCAATGTGTTAATTTGATAAGCAACACTGGCCAGCGACTGTGTCGTATAGTTTTTCGTTTCTTCCAACGCAACCCGTTTATTCTCCGACTAGAGAAAAATCAATAATTTAGATATTAACATGGTCTACTCAGTATTTGTTTTGACAATCGAATAACCTGGAAATAATTGCTTTCACAATATTCGGCAACCCGTTCTAAATTTGTGTAGCTATCCTGCAAGCTCTGTTTTCCTTCTGGAATGTCCTGTTCTATCAGTGTGGCCAAATCCGCCATTTTCGTAAACACCATTAGTTTCTTTCTTCCTGAAGCGGATAAGCAAAAGAAAGTAAAAATTAATTGATTAGTAATCTGCTAATTGTCAATATCCGGCTACCTTATTTCGTACTTCTCACCGCGTCCTCACCACCTTCCTTCCTCTCAGGCGGAAATCAATAATGGCCAGCCAAAATCGGAAGTGATGTACACAAAACCTTGCATGATGGGATTCCATCTGCTCAGCGCTGCTCCGCCCACCTCACATTTAACGACGTCATAAGCCTTTGCTCCAGCTTTTGCAGTTTACTTTATTCGACTTTATTCCTTTTTTTTTAATGACACATCTTTCAACCAGAGCAAAATATGTTTCATGTTTTTTGTTTTACCTACTATTATTTGAACTTTACTTAATTTAACAACAGAGATTTTTCTTTTTTAATTTAATTTAATTTTCATAAAAATAGTTAAGTTGAAAGATTTGTTTTCCTGGCTGGCACTCGTAATTTTTCAAACCTTATTATAATTGTAAGGTTTAATGTTTCGGGAAAATTTTTTTTTCCAAAATTTTTGAAAAACTTAAATTAAAATTAATTTATTTTCAAAATGTATTTATATTCGTCGCCAGTAAATTTGCATTTCACGCACTAATATTCTGCTGATTTCCTGTTAAAGAAAAGAGTTGTCCATTCTGTTATCCCAACACTGCATATCATCATTAATGTCACCTAGATTTCACAGATGCCGCCTGTGTTCTCCCACAATTCCGTGACGAAGGTGGGCAAGATGGCGTCACATGACGCTTCACTGTTTATCTTGCTGTTTCTTTTCGGATCACAGTTTTAATCCGAGCAGTCAGCAGACCTTGATGTGAAAGAATACAACTCTGAAAAATTTCGTTGTCGAAACTTGCAGTTTGAATTAAGAAAATATTAATTCAATTCACTGTTTGTTGCATCACATACCGCAGAATTTCGCAAACATAGTATGGTAAAATAAAAACATTTATTCTAATAGATCTAAACACATAACATTTTAGAATTAAACTTATTAGATAATCAGTAAAAAATGGCAACATTCTTTTTCACAAAAAAAATTTACAAAGCTTGTTGTGCAAATGACACTCGTTGCCAGAAGCACACGAAAGTTGTTTGCAAACTAAGATTAGATAATTAATTTTGCCTCTTTATTTCCCAGTTAAAGGTTACTTCGCTAATTTCAGTTGTTTTCAGCCAAGCGAAGTTTAACCCAAACATAAACAGAGGTTATGGCAAATTCGAATTTTAATGAAATAAACTTCTGTCAAGGTACATGTCATCAATGCTTGTATTTAATTTATTCCAATACAATAATCTTTTTATTTTAGTTTATGATGGAAATGATTTAAAGTTAGAACCTGGAAGTCCAAGCGGATCAAGACCAGGAAGATATTCTTTTACCCGAACGTCCAGTACTGGGTCGATTCACACGGAATCATCAGCTCATAATTCAGGTTTTAATAGTTTTGTTTCTACGTGGTTAAATAATATTGCAATTATTATTACACAGATGACGAAGACAGTGACAAGTCTACCATGAGCTATAAAGAACGACGTCGAGAGGCTCACACACAAGCTGAGCAGAAGAGAAGAGACGCTATAAAAGTAAATTATTTAAATTGGGTCACTAAATTTAAAAAAAAATTATTTTTAATCCACAGAAAGGTTACGACACCCTTCAAGAACTCGTGCCAACATGTCAGCAACAGGATAGTGTCAGCGGATACAAGCTGAGCAAGGCGACGATTTTGCAAAGATGTTCGTTTACTAAAAAATACTTCCGTTTTTCTCAATTTTAAGCGAGAATTTTGTTTTCAGCTTTGGATTATATTCAATTTTTAATCCAACAGAAGAAAAAACAAGAGGAAGAGTTGGCAGCATTAAGAAAAGAAGTCATAGCATTACAAATCATGAAGGCGTAATTTAGTTTAAATGTACCAACTGATCGATATAAAAATTTAAATTTATTTTTATAGAAATTATGAGCAAATTGTCCGTGCTCATCAACATCAGCCAAGCCAGGCTGACAATCAATTGTCGGATGAAGTCAAATTTCAGTTGGTAAATAAGACATTAGAATTGTAACATTTAATATATTTATACGGCATTATTTCAGTTTCAGGCTATAATGGACTCTCTTTTTCAATCGTTTAATAATACAATTTCAATGGCAAATTTTGCTGAATTGTCTGGATGCGTTTTCAGTTGGTTGGAGGAGTATTGTAAACCTCAGGTACATTTTTCAGCATTTTTCAGCATTTTTCTTTTTCAACAATTTTTCCATTTTTTATAATAGGCCTTACGTGAATTGGTTTTATCGTTGCTCAGGCAGCTGAATTTACAACTGAGTTAGTGCCACTTGCACCCATTATTTTTAATCTCAGGGTGTACACATACAAAAATAGTTTAGAAATTATTTTTATCGATGATTTTAAAAGACAAATGCAAATATATATAAAATAAGGTGAAAAAAAGTGTTAATAAACGTGGATGAAGTGTGTAATAGACCCTCTCCTGTTACTAAAAGATGTCAAAGTTTACGTGAAAAGATGATTTTGATAAAATTGATGTTATCCGATTTATTCTTATGCTAATTTTTATTGTCCATGTTTAGAGTCTTGTTAATCCCAAACGTAGTCGCACTCAGGCTCGGATTAGTGTCAAAATAAGTACCGTCAATGGAATTTTATTTTTAAAAATCGACCAATTTATTATTTACTAATTTGGAGTTTTGGTTCATTGGTTTTCTCCTAGACTTATTGCCCCTGTGCGGACTTGTATGGGATTCGTAGATGAATGTACATGTAGTTTCAGTATATGTTATTATGTTATTGTTTTGAATTTTTATTGAAAAGAGGAAATTTATATTTGAAAAGGTGGTACTGAAAAATTTAATTTCTGTTTGATTCTGGAGATTTATGTTTTTATGATTTTTCAAAATACCGTACCTGTAAAAGTATTTCTGTGTCAAACAGTCGTAAATTTTGGAATTGTCGTTAATTGTATGGAAAAAATTCCTTATTTTTAATACATTGAAATGAATGTCTCTTATTCAATTAGTCTTTATTATTAAGTTTCATAATATCTGCAATACAAATTCATTTGGCACCAAATAATTTCCAAACCTTTTTCAAAGGAATCTTAAATATAACAAACGATACTCATCAAAAATAATTATACCTTCACATAACTCAGTTTTAATAATTCAGATCTTGGTAATTCTCAAGCATAATATCTTTAATCACATAAATTATGAATTTGAAATTAATGCTCAACAAGCTCTATTGCATTAGTATCTTTGGATTCAAGTAAGGACGATGCATAATTAGCAGATTCCACTTGATAATGATTATCATTAATAACGATGTCGTCACCATCCAAAATATTAGAACTAAATTTAAGAGTTCCTTTCAAAATATCTCTCACCTAAAAAAAAATTAATTTTATCAAATCGGGTCTCATGCAAAAACTCAAATAAGGCCCTCAAATCCAATCAATGGAGGCTACTGCTATGTAATTTTTCTCACAAATTTATCTCTAATAACAAATAGCCTCCCCTTTGTCTGGGTTTTGAGAAAATATATATTTAATGGCATCATTCTTTACTTGTTTTAATCCTGCTAAGGCTATTAACATTTCATCTTCACAGTCAAGGTTTTGTTTTAATATACAGTCTTGCAGGCGGTCTAAAAGCGAACCTTAAATGAAATTTGATACATTTTTATTATTAGTATTATTATTATTAGCATTACCAAGATGAATTGTCATTTTTGATGAACAATATGCATTCATTGCTTGCAAATCGTGCAGTTGTCCTTGCAGGCGCGGTCTGTCATCTTGCAGATCCTAATTTTCAATCGATCACCGTTTTTTTTAATCTATCAGAATTTAATTTACAATTATACTCACGCCTTTATTTTTTAAATCCTTATTCTTTTTAAATGGCCAGCTGCCTCCTCTGTTTAACTTTGTATCCAGTTCCTCATTCCTCTGCTTTGCAACAGAAACATCAGGTTTATTTTGCAGTAATTGCAATTCAGTGTTAATAGTAGTTCTACTATTTAGATTTAATCCTTTAGACTGCTCTTGGAGAGACTCAGCTAGATGATTATTGCAAGTTTAGTAAATGTTACTCAACTAACGAGTTTAGTCTTACTGAGGGGAGGGCTCGGAGAACGTGAGTCTAGCGTCGTTGGCTCGCTCGAAGCTTTCTGCAAAGTCTGATCTTCCGTCGTAACGTTTTGATTCAATGGAAGTGTTTTTGGCCGCTGCATGAATTTTTTAGACATCGTTGAAAATCCGGATGTTGAAGCGGTACTTTTTCTATTTTAAAGGTAATAAGATATAAATAGTGTACCGGATTTTTTTAAAAAATTTAAAAATGCCACGCACTGTCCGGGTTTGTTTTGATCCTTAAAATTCTCTCCCACATTAGTTTTAGGACCTCGATGAATATCAACCCGACCTCCAACTGTGGGTTTATGCTGAAGCATATGTGAGGAATATCCACACGGTTTGGGATGATTCTGAAAATTTTTTTTGAGATAACAATTTCGAACTAACGTTATCATTTTTTACATTAGGATCCCTGAGATGCAAAGCAACTTCCAGTATGTACTGCACATCAGTTACGGCAGGAAATTTCATTAAACATGTAAGACAGCTTGCATAATCACTGCCTAATACTGGAATAAATAGAAAACATTTAAATGATATTCAGCTATTGAAGAAAACCTTACAAATATCACGAATAAATATTAGCATCGACACAAATATGTAATCCACTAAATCAAAAGCCATGCTGTCAGCAAAAATCACATCCCAAATCACTAGTAAATCTTGCAATGGAAATTCCCTCCCATACAGTAGCCGCAACCATCGTCTATAAACAAAATTAAATTATTTTTCTTTAAAAAAATTAAATTACTTAAACCTTACATTCCATAAATTTGAGGAGCAATTTCTAATTTTTCCAAATGATAATATAATTGTGCATCGTGTCTTTTAAGCAAGTGATCATAGATGCGACTTAATTTAAAAATGATAACATTAGTTGGATTTAAATCTTGAGGTCGAGCAAATAACCGGACACTCATGGAATTATACTGAAATTTAAAAAAAAATTACAAAAAGAATGTAATTTAGTAAAAATTTTATAAACTTGCTTTTTGAGGATAAATATCTCTAGCGATATACCACGGCTCAATAACTTCCATCACTTGACTAAACATATGACTGAAAATATTAAAATGTTATTTAATTCGATGTAAAACAAATTCAATTTACAATACTTACAACGAATCGTGTTCGATGTAATTAGGATCTAATAATAGTTGAATATTGCTTCTGTAATTTAATATACATTTACATAAAATTAAAATAAATATAAAAAATTATATTATTTAGTTAGATAAACAAAAATAATTTACTGAAATAAATTAACAATTTCGTGCACTAACCTGCTATTGGAATCAAATAAACTGGAATAATTAAAAAGAAAAAAAAAACTAAGGTTCTAAGATTACATGCGAAAATATAAAAAAAATTATATTGTCCAAACCATAACATCAAAATAAAATTTGTTAGTTACAAATTAAAAAATAAGTTGTTACTTACGGTATTAGTTCTATTTCAGAAGCATGCAAAAAGGCTTGATGATCAGAACGAAGAATGAAAATAATAGGAGCTAATATTTCGTGCATACCCTGCATTGAAGAAAAAAATCATTAATTCATAATAACTTGCCAATTAACGAAGTCCAGTTTCACGTAAATTTAACCTGTTTATAAGACATTTGTGGAAAATAACGAGCGTAACAAAACAGAATGTTAACCATCATTTCTCTTATTTCAGGATTGTGAAAAAATTCAATCTCCGGAAAACTAAATGAAATAAATACATTTATGTATATTATTATTTTTATAAAAAATTGACATTGAAAATTACGTGCGTATTACGTCCTGCTTGATTGTAATTTGTAAATCGTTATCTTGAAAATATCTATTCCAAGGACTCTGCAATTTATTAAAATAGCTCATTAAAAAATGTTCAACAGTGATAAATAAAGCTTACAGTTTCTTCTTGAGATAATGGATTATTCAAGCTTAAGTCTACCGTCATATCGTCCATTCGTGGATTAGTTAAAAACTGTTATATAAAATCGAAAATATTTTTTTTAAAAAAAGGCCAAACAATTTTTTTAATGTCTACCATTGACTTGAGTTCTTCATATCTATGCCGTGCCTTGGAAGTCTCTTCCAACCACTTACTTTGATCTTCAGTTAGACATTCCAAATAAATCTGTAGGAAAATATTTAATAACATTTTCTCATTCACTTGCGATTCACGTCTTACCCTCCAACAAATGCTGCGAAATCTACAGCTCCTTAGCTTGCCATCCATTGCTTGTTTTTGAATATAAGAAAGATATTGGGATGGTTTCATGAAATATCTTTCCCATTCCTCACTAAATAAATAAATAACAAAATTTTTTAAAAAAATTTCCTTGAAATGAATTATAAACGTATGTAATTACACATAATTCTGGGAACCTGATTGATAATTTTCATTGAGTTGATCACTCGTTCCAACCTCTAACATGAAAAAATAAAATAAGGTATTATTTTGAGCATTGTTTTAAATATTTACTAGCAGGCATTTGATGGCTGGGTGCGGTTGTTTACCTAGAACCATTTCAGTTTGCTCTTGGAGGAAGTCGTAATCGTCGGTGGCACTTTTAGATCGTTCGTGGTTATTCATTTTCAAAGGTGTTTTGTTAGATAATTTCACAGCTGACAGACAACAAAACGTAGCAAAATAAACTCGCTTGTGATAAGGAATGTATGATAACTTTTAAAAGCATATTGACAAGATGATATCGATTTTAGTCGTCAAATATCAACGACCCTAAATTATTGTTATTTTACTATAAAGCTGTACGTTCAAAAAATTTATGTAATTCTATGGCGATGCTACGTTTGCTGCGTTTACTGGTCAGTGACGTAACTGTCAACATTGCAGTGAAGTGACGAAATATTGGGAGCAAATTGCAGCGCTCCATACGATAAAACTGATTTCAGCTTTTTGGTTTTGTCAATAGAATTCACTACTGACATTGCAATGCAACGTTGTGCAGTGAAGAAGAAGCTTATGTTATTTTTTATTTAGCAAGATCTATTTATTAATTAAAAAATGCATTTTTATGTATTCAATGAGTAATACCGACTGGGGAGTATTGACCTTTTGGCAAAAACAAAAAGTGCTATCTGCTATGTAAATTGTATTGTTTTCGGTATAAATTAGATACAGATAATAGGCAAATACAATTGTATGATAAAATATATTTGTACTTAACTAAAAAAAAGCTGATAGCATGTGAAACTGTTGTTTAAGTTCTCTCTTACAAAAAAAAATTCTTTATTCTAGCATTAAAATAAAACACGCGGGCTATATTGTAAAGATGGTACTATCTTTACAATATAGATAAGACACAGAAGAAGACTCTTCTTTGAAAGAAATGGGTAACCATACCTCACTTCTTACACGTAAACAAAAAAAAATTTAGAAAATAACAAAAATTTGTTGAAAAAAAAAAAAATAAAAATAAAAAACTAGAGAAATAATTCAAATTAAAAAAAATGAAAAAAAAGAAAAGAAACTATGGTATCTAAATTGCAGAGAAGGTCCGAAGTGAGTAAGGATGCACTGGAGTTCCATCTGATAACGTTGGAGATAACAGAGTAAAAATTTTTATAATTTATTTTCGCGTGCAAAATTGCCCTGATAAGCCACAATTTTCTGTCTTCTCAAATAACATGGCTCATAACGAAACAGTATTGAAATGGATGGAAAATACACACAAATTTCGTACCTTATTTTACTTAGTCACACCTGAGGAAACACAATTTAAGACTATTGAAGAAGTTCCTAATTACATTACTCAAGTGAGTCTTTGCATGAACTCATTTACTTGACACAATTTTATGCATCTTTAATGAACTTCGAAAGGTTATACCATTTTTTGTGATATTTCTCGTTTTGGAGAAATTTATCCTCCTTTTTACCGGGAAATTTGAATTCCGCATCAATGATGCCATTGGTTCACTCAGCGCAGGGCTTTTATCCGAAATGAATAAGTGGGTAATTTTATTGTGCTCGATGATTTAATACTCTATTTTTACATTTCATCGTCTTTTAAATAGAATTTTGATTAAGTATAGCATCGTGACGCTATACATTTGGACATACAACAATTTCCGATTGATTGACGTGCAATGGGATTCCACTTTGGCATGGTGGATTTGTTTTGTAGGGGTTGACTTTGGATACTATTGGGGCCATAGGTTAAGCCATGGTAAAAAATATTTCTAAAACAACAAATAAGCAGATAAAAAGATAAATTTGATATTTATCGTTTACAGAGATAAATGTGTTTTGGGCTGCGCACCAAGTGCACCACAGTTCAGAAGATTATAACATCACAACAGCATTGCGTCAGTCCGTAGTTCAAAAGTATATTGAAGGAGTGAGTGTGTTCCCATTTCACATTACTCATTAAATTTTATTAGTTTGGTACTAAACCACTTTCATTTTTTTCTCTTTAAGTTTGTTTACTTGCCCCTTGCCTTGGGTGTACCTCCAACCACTTTCGTTCTTCACTTATTCTTAAATAATTTGTATCAATTTTGGATTCACACGAGTACAGTCGGAAGATTGGGATTTATTGATTATATTCTTAACAGCCCTAGTAATCATCGTGTTCATCATGGTAAACAATTTTATAAATGATAATGCCGATATAAAGTTAATAAATTTGATTATTTGATTATTTTTAGGTCGAAATCGTTATTGCATTGATAAAAATTATGGCGCAGTGTTTATGATTTGGGATCATATTTTCGGAACTTACGAATCTGAAAAGGAAGAAGTTGTGTACGGATTAGTTCATCCCTTGAATAGTTTTAATCCTGTCTACGTACAAGTTAGTACATACATAGCGGACGAAGCTTTTATAATAAAATAATATAATTATTTGTGTAGCTTTGTCATGTCAGCTATATTTGGAATTTATTTTGGAAAACTAAAGGTTTTGGCAACAAACTATCAGTTCTTTTTAAAGGACCTGGTTGGTCGCCTGGAAAACCGCGCCTTGGAGATCATAATGATATACCGAATGTAAAACATTAGATAAACATAAATATTTGATAATGAATAATATTATTATGTTAGGTTTCTGCTCCTGTCATTAGACATGACCCATTGCTTCCAACATGGTGTAAAATATACGCCTTGCTTCACTTTATAAATGTAATAGCCGCATATCAACAATTTGCTGTCACTCATGCGGTAAAGATTGAATAAGTAGTTGTTGAAGATAAAAAAAAATAATTTTTTTCTTTATATTTCAACTTAGAAATTGGGAGCAAATGTAATTATAAGTTTTTCAGTATTTCTCTTTATATCATTAGTCAGTCTTGGAGCAATGATGGATAAAAAGTAAATGACTGATAATTAATTAAACATTACTTCCTTAATATTATAATTTATTCAATATTTAGGCGTTATTCTTCAGTTTTGGAAATATTTCGATGTGCTGTTCTCACATTCAGTCATCAATACTTTTTGGAACCAATTTTATCTTCAAAAAACTCTTCTTCTTTATTTTACCAAGGTCTCAGCACTATTTATTTAATATCCAGTATTTTCTGGATGTTCAAACATCGTCATTGGGTCAAAGAAAGCAAACAAGATTAAAATATTTTAAATCTAACGAATTACAATAATGAATGGTATAATAATTACAAAATTGTTTGGTTGTGCAATTTGTTGAACATGATTTGGTTGTGTAATTTATGTTTACTTTCAACCCCCGAAATGTCTAATTATTTACAAATTAGTAAAATTGCGCTACCCCTGAACTTTCCTGCTTTGCTCGTAGGAGTATAATTTTTAAGTTCAGTTTTCTTTTAAGTTGAGAAAACTCGTTTAAAGTTTTGAATTGTTTGAATTGAGCAGTAATTTATAATCCTATTGAAAACTTTATATTTTCTGAATGAATTTTAAATTTAAATAACATTTCAAGCTCTTTAAAATCGATCACTTTGTACCGGAACAAAATACACCTGTAAAAGACATCGTTTTCGGTCAATGTGATTTTATCGTCAATTGGGTATGTAAGTAAATTTGTTTCCATTAAACTACATCACCTTTATTTATCGGTTCAATGCAAATGAAATTATTGCATTTAATTCTTACCTTGCCATTCATCATTGATATAGAGATTTCGAAACATGAAGATTACTGCATATCATCAGTACATTGTGTGTGTAATAAGTACAAAGTCATAAAGCTGATCAGGAAATAACAAGAAAGCTATAACATTTTGTCGAAAAGAAATTTACGATCTTCGGTAGCTGACACATTCCATTGACCCATCTAGATAGCACAAAGAGAAGAAATGTTTAAAGTTTTGAGATTATGATAAAAATACATCCTGAATAAAAATAAAATAGTAGGTTAATATAAAAAGTCTATCTCTTCCGCCTTTGAATACACGGTTTTCTAAATTTTTATTATAAGAGGAACAGTGACTGGAAAAAAATGAAGTTTATTAAGTTGAACTTTGACTTGCGCATTCAAAAATAAGAAATGTGACCTTATTTTTGTGCTCTGTAAATAAAATTTACTCACACAACGATTAGTCACAAGACTAAAAACTCTGATCATGACCGGGTTTTCTTTTTATAACAATTGAGAAATGAGGAAAAAGTTCCTTTTTTATTATTTACATTTCTTTATTTGCTAATTGCAAATGTTTATTCTATTGTCTATTTGCTTGACCTTTTAGTGACTGACCTAATTTGACATTTGATTAAGTCCTTTCACTAGTGTACTGTATACATAAAATTAAAATAAGAAAGTTCTCATTTTTTACTGATAACAATTTTTTTCCATCTCAGTCAAAAGAGAGAAATTAAAATTACAAATTGTTATTTGTAAATTTAAGTAAAAAAACAAACCAAAATAGCTCAAAATAAATATCGTAATTACAATATTGCAGTTTAAAGGTAAAATAAAATTAAAAATTATTAAAAATCAGCCGATGCTCAAATTATATTTTCTAACCGACGTACGTTATTGGTTCATCGCAGACAACGACGACAAACGAGAGCGAAGCCCTGAGAGGATTTCCGGTTTGCTGACCTAGTGAGGTACATTTTTGTACCTGTGTTCTGCATTCAAATCTTCAAATGATATAGAGATGAATACTGATATGGTTGATCTTCAGGAAAATTTATTGTCTTAGTGATATTACAACTCGTTGAAAATGGATATTCTCTTCCAATATGGTCAATGGACAGCAGAATATACTCGTACTTTTCGCAGTATGTTTTATTTATGCACTCCTTACGAAACTTCTTACGCTGCAATTGAAGAAGTTCCTAATTACGTAACTCAGGTAAGTGAATTCATCTCACGGTTGAATTATTACGTTTAAAAAAAAAAGATAATTTAATTTAAAACGATTTACAAGCGTTTATTATTGCTCATTTGACAACCTTATAGTAAATTTTAAATTTTTCCTTATTGCAAAATGTGACTAATTGGATAATAAAAGTAAATGATACTTATAAATTCAAAAGTTGTGTTTATAACTTAAATATTTGCGATGTACAAATTTTATTATTGAATAATTTTATTGCTGTCATTATTAATTTAGTTTTTATATGCGAAATTGCTAAGTCAGGTGAAAGCGATTTAGAAGCGAACGTGACTAGTGAAGAGTTGTCTTTCTCGATTGACCTCCATGCTCATTGGCAGTGACCTCGATCTTTACTTTGTTTACTATAAAATTCCATCATTTCTATATATAATACGAGAAGAAAATAAATTTTAATTAAATTTTAAAAATTTTGGGTTTTTTTTAAAAAGAAAATTGTAGTAATAAATTAAGGAATCACTCCATAAAAGAAAAAGTAATAAAAAAGGAAGATAAATATTTAAATTAAGAGCCTACTTTCCTTGTATACAAAAAATTGCTCCATTAAAGCATAAGGAGTGTTGCAGGAAAGGTAATGAACTTGTGTAAATGGCCAAGAAACAAGCAGAGAAATCATCTGATGGTAGGGTGAATGACCGGTATCCATGCGGGATCGAGGACAAGGTTTTTCCTACAGACTACATTACCAATTGAATAGAATAGTCTGTGGGAAATCCTACATTTATTTTGCAAAAATATAGGTTATTGAAAGCGCAAAATAACTTCAAGCACTCTCGATTTAGGGTGACTTACCCTAATTTGTTTTCTTTGCTAAAGACAGCATCAGGTGACGGGTTTAAAAATCCAGAAAACCGATTTGCAATTGGAATGGAAATTAGTTTCCAGTTTCGCAAACCGACTTTTTTTTGTTTTTTTCTATTTCAAAATGTGAGTTTTGAAGTCTATAACTGGAGTTCTCACTTTGTTGAGCATTTTTCCCTCGCTTGATTGAATTCTTCATCCGTTACGCCCCCCATTTCATTCAGTTGGAGCTCCCTGCTGATGACGAACTTGTGATCCAGCAGCAAAACTTGAGAATCAAACAAAAGACAGAATGGGTCAATAAATTACCCCTTCACCCACACACCGCTTCCGTTTCAAAGTTGGGACACAACGTTTCCTGTATTGAGCAGCAGGTGGTCAACCTTTTTCAAGCAAATAGAATAAAATAAAATAATGTGCTCGTCTCATCACTTTTCTTGAGTCTATTATTCACTAAATTTATGCCATTTCTTTTTTCATTTGATACGCAGTCTATTCCACTCTTCTTCGTCTTTACAATTTTGGAGCAAGTAGTTTTGTGGCTACAAGGAAAACCTCCTTTGAGAATCTGTGACGGAGGAGCGTCGATCGTAGCCGGTTTGTTTCATGAACTATCCAAGTGAGGTTTTTACTTTTTTTGTATTGATGAATAATAATTATTAAAGTATAAATTAAAATCTGGGATTCAGGATGTTCGTGAGAAGTATGGAATTGAGAATGTACATTTGGTTTTGGAATAACTACAGAGTTACTGAATTACCGTGGAATTCTGCATGGACGTGGTGGTTGTGTTTATTAGGAGTTGATTTTGCTTATTATTGGTTTCATCGACTAGCACATGGTAAATAATCATTTTTCAATAAAATAACCTTTATTACGTGATGAATTTAAATGAGTTGAAAGAGATATTTACACAACATTTAATTTCATTTCATTCTAAATTTAGAAGTTAACATCTTTTGGGCCGTACACAGTGTTCATCACAGCTCTGAAGACTACAATATGACCACAGCTCTTCGTTTGTCCATTCTTCATCCATACCTAACATGGGTACGCAGTTATTGTATAAAAAGTTAAGTGGCCTACATAAAAAAAAATTAATGGAATTTACTTTCTAGATGTTTTATATGCCTCTAGCACTGTGTATTCCACCATCCATATTCATGGTGCATGTTCAGTTTAATTTAATTTATCAATTTTGGCTGCATACAATGACTATAGGAAAGTTAGGATTTTTGGAATATTTGGTCAACACTCCTGCACATCACAGAGTTCATCATGGTAAGTCATGATTTATGATTTATTTATTTATTTATGTATCATAATACAATTGCTATTCAAAATGTAGGTCGAAATCGATATTGCATTGACAAGAACTTTGGAGGGATTTTAATGATTTGGGACATTATGTTCGGGTCATTTCAAAATGAAGAAGAAGAAGTTGTTTATGGTGTTACAACACCTATTAATACTTACAATCCCATTGACATACAGGTAAAAAATCTAGGATAACATTTTCTTCTAAGGTTCTATTGTGTGGGTAGTGTATGTAGTATTCCCACTCGCGAAGAAACTTCAGGTTATCAGGGTCTTTCACCTTCATCTTGACCTCTAATAACAATATTTACCTTTAATGGGAGGGGCAGTCAAATGTAAACAAAGCATAATTAAGTGATGATGTGTTATTGTTTCTTATGAAAAATGAAAACAAAAATGTTTGTTTTAAAAATTGCAGTTTTGTCATTTTCAACATATATGGCAGCAATTTTGGATTGCAAAAGGATGGCAAAATAAATTAAGAGTCATTTTTAACGGACCAGGTTGGGCTCCCGGTAAACCAAGACTCGGATTGATGGAGGATATTCCTGATGTAAAGTTTATTTTTTAATTTTTATTAATTATTACATTTAAAGTATTAAAAAAATAAACAGATTCATGCACCAGTCGAAAAGTACGATCCACGATTACCAGTTTGGTTGCAAATTTATTATTTTATTCATTTTGTAATGTTAGTTGCAGTTTATCACGATTTTGCAGGAAAGCATGAAGTGAGTATTTTTTTTAAAAAGAAAATAAGCTCTAATTATTTTTGATTCTCGTAATCCAGGTTGTCGGCTTTATGACCATATGTTGTATTCTTATTTACATTCTTATGACAGTGTGCGTTTTAGCAGCGAATCAAGAAATGAGGTAGGATTTTCCTTTAGCAATTAAAACATAAACTTACTTACTTATTTTTTCATTGTTTAGACCGAATGCTTCCAACTGGGAAGTTTGTCGAATAGCAATTTGGTTTTTAATTCACAAAGGAATGGAAATTACTCTCCCCGAAATTTTGAGAGTATTTTTACAGTCGTATTTCACATTCTCAGCTGTGCTATGGGCTCTTGTATTTGCTCATTCCATGACGAGAATTTGGATTAAAACAGCCTAAGATTTGATTAATTGACCAAAGTAAGTCGATTAAAATTCCATACACGGTAATTAATAAAAACTCAAAGAATAACGTATTTTATTTTTTATTCGTAATAAACCATTACAGTAGGTTACAACTGTACGTCAGCCCTTAAGAACTAATTTATAAGTCATATTTATAATGGTACATAATTTATAAGAATTTTCAGAAAGTCTTTAAAATCTTATTTTAAAATCAATTAATATCAAATATCATAAATTTATCATTCACTAATAACCATCCAAATGTTTATAAATATAATTTAACATTTATGCAAATAAAAACTTGTTTAAAAAAAGTAGATCAAGTTTGTGTAAGTCTACTTTATACTGTAATTATTATTTTTATTTTGTTTTGATTGTAATTAAATGTAACAGTAATTTTTTTAGATAATACGAGCAATCAAGCATACAACACATAAAAGAAACAAGGAAACGCGAGAAGCAAACAAAAAATAAAGAAAACTTAATAAATATGTTGAAAGCTCTTATATAGTAATCCCGCTAGAAGGCAATTGGCAGAAGTTCCATGAGTGATTACAGTAAGCCAAACAACTAGTAATTGGGGATGGCCAATGATCCCTAACGCAGCGAGTCTCGAGCACAACTCGTATGACTCACTCTTGCATCTCGCAGCGCCGGAAGAGACACTGGATCGAGGACGGGGCAACGGTGAAGGTTCTGTGGACAGTGGAGCGTGCATTGATACAATGGCAAAGCATGCTCGTTGCCTTCCGTCTGCCATGAGGTCCGGCAACGTGAGTGAAACTTCCGGGGGAAGTGCCTCGCGCGTGCATTAGCGGACACAGCCCTACTGCCCTCGTAAAGCATGAATCAAAAAGAGGGTCTATTCTGTTGAGGCCATTGCGTGGGAATGTGTATGAGCACGTGATTCAAAACATTTACTCATCCCAGTTAAATGGAAGAGTTTTATGACTCACAATTTTTCTCCGACAACTTGTTACGAGCAACAACCAACTTCTGGGAATAAAATGACGATTTCGCCTATATTTAAAAGTAAATAAAACGAAACAAACACTTTATTCTTTTATTTCTACAGTCTAATAGCCGTAAATTTAAGAGAGCACACCCAGAACAGCTCATAATTCTTGTGGAAGCTGCGCCAGTGTTGGTTTTCCTGCAGTGCAAGTTGTGAGCAATGCATCACTGGAGTGACAGATCGGTGGGATGCATTGGGCAATTTGGAATTCGTTATTAAATTCTCATCGGGTCCCCGTCTCCTTGACTAGGGGACGATCTAGTTGCCCTTCGCATCTTGAAGCATGATTCACCCTTAGCAGGTCTAACATAATGGGTGTCAGCACAAGGTCCAGGTTCTGGCTCAACGAATTAATCAATGAGTAGAGATTAGCAAGCAATACACATGTTGTCTGTATATTAATTTCTTCGTGGCCTCAACGTCATTAAGCAGTAAATAATGGTTTCAACAGAACCGAGCTTCCAAATTATGTACGTATTGCAAGTGGCGCCCCCTTGTGCGCCTCACTCGTTTTAATGATTAATTTTTAATTGAGTCAAAGTTCTAATTACGGCGGCGTGCTCCACTGGTTTTATGAGACGCCGTAAAAATGAGCTCCAATGAGGCGACAGCTCGCCACTGTCACATTCCTCTGCTTTCCCTACCAAAATCTTCTTCATTCCATCTCCTCCACCATTTTTGTCAAGTGTCGGATATTTGGCTGCATTTTCTTCCCTTTAGCAAATAACTTTATCTCGGTCGGGTAATTAATCTCAATTAGAAGCATGAGCAGTGAAGCGAGATTTTTTCTACAAAACTTTTATATTCGTGTCCCGACTCATACAAATCTCCAGATCTCATCCTCGGGGATATACGGAACAATAATTTACGCGTGAAAAAACTCTCCACATTGTTATTATATTTTTTTTCCGATTTCTTTCTCTGCTTTTCCACGAGTGAAAGAAAATCCCCTTAATGAAAAGCAAGAGGATTTGCTCTTTGGCGAGCGAGTGAACTGCACTTTGTGTTAAATGATGTCTTGACTCGTTTCTCGATTGAGCAATTGTCATCTCGCTGGAATGAAATGCATCTCATCATTTATCTTTTCTGCTCTGACAGCATTTTCTGAGAAAATGAAGAATGTCTCCCCTGCCATTGAATTAAAAAAGGGGAGCAAGAGACTTCTTTATTTACGAACTCAAAATATTCGCTTAAACGACCGGGCAATTTGCAAACGAGGGTCTGAGGAGAAAAACATGACGCGAAGCGTGCACTTATTGAGGAAAAGACTCTCGTTAAATGAGCGACCCACTCAAACTGACAAAACGCAATTAAAGCAAAAACTCAGGAAGGAAAAGCATTAGAATCGCACGTGACGCAACAGTTAGAAATGTTCCTTGTACGTTTTTAAAGCAAATTAATTGCATTCTGATTGTGGTTTAATTAAAATTACATCCACACTTTAAATTCTTTATTTTGTGGTGGTGTGAGGTAAAGTTTTGCATCTCGCGTAGAATTTTGTTGCTCTTCGATTTGGATTTAGAGATTGAAAGTTGCTCGGACTTGGAGTCGCGCGTCGAGGCTGGGGACTTCGTGGTAAGGAATTCACCAGATGCATGTCGTCGATACTTTTTGTAAGAGGATTCGGGAATCGTTTGCCTTTGCACATGTTTGGTTTTGGCACGAAGCGACTCAAGTTCATTCCTTCTTGGCTCGATGCGCGGTCGAGCGTGCGAGTATCGGTTGACCAGTGGTCTTCTTGGATCCCGCCAATTTCACCGACGCTACCCTCAAATGATAGCGTCGTGGACAGGGATCGAACACTCGATGCACGGGTTGCAGCACTCTCCGGTCTGGCAATTGCCAAAAGATCATTCAGATTGAGTGACCCTTGAGTGCGGTGAATTGTAGACACGTGATTCAAGGAAGGTGTGGAAAGAGGACGACAATCCTTTTTACCGGCGGCTTTGGCTCGAAGAGCGTCCAAGTTCACAGAATATACTTGCCGGCGAAAGCGACTGTCAACATTTGCACACGCTGACAGAGCTGAAGATGTTGTCAATGCACGTGACCGAACCGATAGAGAACTTCGCGATCGCCGAAGTGAAAGGTCGGCAGGTGGCGACAGCATTTTCTGTAAATATTTCATTTTCTGTTTTAAATGTATAAATAAAATAAATGATAATTTTTAAATATTAATTTAGTATTTTTGAAGAATGTTTTAACACATTTTTGTTTCGATTAAGTTTTAATTACCCGGATAACGGAAATGTTTAGGCACGATAATGCGCGATGCGGTTGTTGTTTCCGGTTGTTATAATAGTTGTCTGAAGTTGTAAGTTAAAATTTTGTTTTAATTAATTAATATGTAGTTTTTAAGTCAAATCACCAGTTATGAAACATTATTTGTATAGAAAAGAATGGCGTGTAATCGATTGGAATGTGGAGTTACGGCGGTTAGCAAGGTAAGTTTATTTTTTTGTTTTTGAATTTAAATTTGTGTTAATTCGTGGTAGTACGGTAAATTTGAGAAAGTTAGTTACGAAATTGTGGGCTGAAATGTGTAATTTGTCAAACCTTACCGAAATTTTATTCTTTTAGTTTCTTTTAATGCGGTTAAAGAAAGTAAATAACAAAAAAGAGGGCAAAAAGTCCAAACAAAATTCTGAATCAGTTGTTGGTTTTCCCTTCTCATGACTTCACTCTAGAGTGGATGAGGAATGGAAGAGAAAGGAAATAAAAAGAATTTTGAGTTAGAAAAAGAAAAAAAAAAGAAAAATTGAAAAACGAAATTGAGAGTGTGATTTATTATGGTGACTCGTCTTGTTTACTTCTCTCTTCATTCGTCCATGAAACTTTGCTCTCAATTCGAATATTTACCTATTCAGGCACCACATCGACCGTAGAAGTCGACAAAATTCCTCTGATCACGATCACAAACATTTAAAACACACAAACAAACCTTAAACACACATTTGCGTCCTAAATCGAAGAAGCCATATTGGTTAAATCTCAGTAGCAACGAGGAAATTAATAATAGTCGATCTAAATTCGTATCAGTGTTACGTCACAAATTTAAATTTATCCCTCGAGTAAAAATACAAACTAAGCACGACGTCATTTAATCTAAAAAGCAAAAACAAAAGAAAAAGAAAAGAAAAAAACATAAAAACTTTGTTGTGCAATAAATTTTCTATTTGACTTATTTTCTCGATTGCTTTTCCGAGTTTGTTTACGCAAGAAAGGCTTTCCCAAGTGCGCAACATCCACGACGCATGCGCATTCGGATGATACTTTTGCCATAATGTGGTGATGAGGCTGCTGCGTTACTCACACGAAGAATGGGTTGTGGGGCGACTCGACGGCGCCACGGTGTTCATCTCACGAAGCAGACGTCGCTCGCGAACCTTGAGCGCACCAGTACTCAATCCAAACGCGCGTTTTCTCCACTTTAATATTTTAATTTTCAAATGGTGCCAGCATTTCAGCGTGCTGCCATCTCTTCTTAAAACAAACCATTAAAATTATTAATATGAAAACAAAATTTGTCCAAAGCGCAATTTTTCTGTTGTTTCGCGACTTAATGTATCGAGGGTGGTCCATTTTTTCTCTTTGTCTCATTTTTCTGTTAGCAGTCCCCCTGCGCCGTTTCCAGCCAATTAAGCGGCGCGTGGCTAAGACAGACGGGTGGGAGAGTGGTCATAAATCGGTGGCTCTTCGTGTGTGAAACGCGACCAGCAGCTCGAACAGTGCGAGCCGAGTTGGGAAACTGAAACGGAGTCGGCAAACGCCAACGAGACGTACACTCACGCCTGTACATCCTAACTTCATTTCGCGGCAATAAGTAAAAGCGAGTTTTTGCCGCAACTTCCATTTGCTCGTCCCTCGTCCCTTGCCTCTGCCTGGGCTCATCCCGCCTCTCCTCTCCCCTAGAAGAGACCGAGTGAGCGATTGGTCCGGAGAAAATTGGGACAAAAAGGAAAACAAAACATTTGAGTATGAGCGAGGGAGAAAATGGAAGGAAGGGCGCTTTAATGGGCAGACGTTCGTCTGGCACGGGCAGAAAAGAGGCAGTTAGTCCAACCGACCACTCAGAGGAGAATGAATTTTAGTTGGAAGGAGCAAAGATAAAATAAAAGTGCGTGTTTCAAATTAAACTGGAGATAAATTTAAACTTCAGTGTTTTATAAAAGTAAATATAAAAAAGTTTGGCTCGGAAATTGTGGGGTAGAAAGGAATTAACGATTTTTAGAATAATGTTTGTCACTTTCGGTTACTTCCAATATTCTAACTGGAAATACTATTTTAATTCAGAACAGAAACAACTTTTTCACTTTTACTTAATTGAAAAATTAGTAACTATAGAATTAAAATAAAAGTTTTAAGTTTAAAACAAAATGCACAACTCGTTTTTCTAGTGTATACGTTGAAGAGTAAATGTGTGGGCGGAATTCAATTAGAAAGTGTCTCATTAAACTGTTAACAAGTTCACGTTGGAAGGGAATGGAGGGAAATTGTCGAGGGGTTTGGAATTGTCACCACTCGTGGATGCAAGGTGTGCCGCGTGATGAGAGGAAATGCAACAGCTATGTACCTGTCACCGAGCACTGTCTCAAAGGGTTAAGAGCTCTTAGATTGTGCGATGCTTCCGTGGTCTGTCACGTCAATTCGAAAACAAACCCCGGCTCCTCGATTTCGGTTGCCTGGTAACCCCGGCTCGTGGGACACTGGTAATTTTTACCTGCAGACTTTTCAATGTCGCAATTACCATGTTTATTGACTTCTTTACAATTTTAGCAACCGGGGTTCTTAATTTCTCGTGGAATGCGAGGTCATCCCGTCACTTTCTAAAAAAAGAAAGTGCAGTCGATGATTCATTAGGAGAATAATGTATACGTGGAATGAATGGTGGGTGAGCCAATGATGGTGATTTTCGCTAATTAAGACTCATGAGAAACGGAAAGTGAAATACGCCCAGGCGACCAAATGGCGGCTTAAGTAATCAGGCGAGGCTGCCACAGGTGCCCGGACGTCACGTGCATCGTTTTGACCTGAGAAGAAACTTGGCCCGCCATTATCTCGCTGACCTCGTAATCATCTAATCCCGTTGCTCAATTGAATAATGACCGCTTGCCATACCAACTCGCTGGAATGCGAGAAAACGACATCTGCCGGTCAAATGGGAAAACATGGGAACAAATCAACAATTTTTTTTCTCGTTATATACGGTGCAAGAAAAATGTCTAATTGATTCTAATTGCAATTGAGAACATTAGGGAGAGGGCTGGCGGCCCGTATAAAATTGAGGTATAAATTCATCGAACTCAATGGGTAATTGCTCCGCTTTGTTATTGAAATTTCTTCTGTACTCGCAGTTGACCGTTTTTCTCATGCATTAAAAGTTGGTGAATGGGAAAGGAGAAAGTAATAAAATAAAGAGCGAGAAAAAGAGTTCTGGTGGAAAGAGCATCTTGTAGGAATTTATTTCCTCACATTTTGTTCCTCATTTGATGATGGCTTCATTGGAGTATCAAGTCAGATTGGGTAGGGCAGCCCTTTTATGTATGCAAATGCACGGTAGTTGGGGTGAAATTTCGAGAGTAAAGGACCAGTTTTGCTAGCACTTTGACGGGCAGTGCGCAAATCCGAGGGCTTGTCATCGGGCGCACTTTGGGTCTGCGTTGGGAAGCGCTCGCGTCCGTCGGGTTCGTTTCTCCCCCCAGTTTTATTATTATCGGGATGCGCTATGGCCGAGTGTGCACTCGTTCGCTATCGCGCGCTTTTCCATATTCATAACCCATCGATCACCGAGAGGAAACGAAGATGGCAGCCCCGAAAGGGAGGGCGAAGCCGACAAAAGTTGGCGGCTGTGGCATCACGCTCGAGTTTGTATTCCTAGCTTGGTTCATCGAGCGATGCTGTTTTGTCTCTGTATCAGATGATTGCGATGTGGTCGAGGTAAGGGAAACGGTTTCTCCGCCCGAAATCAATGTGGGCGTCCTTCACTCGAGGCCGACATGGGTCGCAGTCGGTCGTCTGTCTTGATGCTTGACAAGCGAGCCCGGAACGGCGCCAAATGACAAATGAACGGCACGCTCCCATCAGTGGAGTCTTTTGGTCTTTTTACCTTGAAAAATGTAAACTGTTGCGGTGTTTGGAATAAAAAATGATTTTTTTTCCCGCTTATCTCACGACAAAAGGGAGGAAATTTGAAATTAATTTATTGTATTTCCATTATTAAGGGATGAAACTTATCTTTTTTTGCGTACTCGAATCCATTTTAACTTTATCGCTGGATAAGGGAGTGAGCAAGCAAAGCACTCAAATTTGGGAATAGAAAAAACTTGCGAATGTGTTCAAGGATTTTTGAAATAATTTATGAGAATTCTTTTTCTTTTCTTTTTTTTGAAGAAAAAATATTTTTTTTTAATTTTTTTTTTTTTTTTTTTACGTCAGTTGCTTCCTGATTAACATTAGAAATCGGCAAATTCCACACGCGACCATAAATTCAAAAAATACAATTTTAAAAAAAAAGAAGAAAATTTATTGATATGAGAAAACGTAAAGTTTGCGTTTAATCCCACCTTGATTTAAGCTACCTCAACTCGAGGTCACGAGGGGTCGGAGTCGTTGGCTATTGCACACCTCTTTGAATCCACGAAACAACTGGCAACCGGCTTATTGCCGAGAGAAACGCGGTGGGTTTATGTTAGCCATAAACAAAGTGCGAGGCCCGTGGCAGGAGTATAATGAGCGCGAAGAGATGACACGTCGACGCAGCCACCGTGGCAGTGGCACCGGGGGGGACACGTATTATCTCGTCACACCAACACGGTTCCTCCCACCTGGTAATGGAGCGCCAACCTCGCCGCCCCCTCACTCGATCACCGTTATCTCCACGTGCCACATGCCCGGACATCGGCGTTCTAGTGACGCTGCATGCGTTCTACGCTCTTAAAACACTGAATCACGCTGCATTCGCTTTTCGGCTAATCATTCCTGCTTTTTATCATGTAAATTTTTTCTTTATATTTATTTCTTTTTCTATTATATTCCGCGTCTAATCCAAACGTCAAATAACTCACCTATACGTTATTTTTCTTATCAGTTTGGCAGTTTTTAGAAAATTTACTTTACTTTTTGTGCGTCGAGTTGGATATTGGTAAAAGGAGTTGGAGTTTGTGTAATTTTATGTCATTTTGTAGGTTTGGAGGAGAAATAGGATTTTTTTGACTTATTTTGGATATTTCATGCGAGTCCGAAATCACGATGTATTCGAGGAGTTCCTCGCTGTTAGTTCTGCATCAATGCCCCAGGGCGTTTGGAGCTGCAACCAGCCGTGGTCCAATTCCGTATTGGTAGAGTAAATCGAATTGAATGTAAAGAAAACTTGTATTCATGGTGCAAAACTTTAGAAGGAAGTAAAGTTAGCATTTTTCGGTCTCTGTGTTCGTTTGTTTATGTTTATTGTTTGAAAATGGCTCAACAAAAAGCGTCTTCCGAAAGATTGTTGGTTAAAATCCTTTTTGTGTCAGGGTTGTTACGAAATCACGATAATACGTTTTGACGTTGGCAAAAGAAAATCTCGTGCTAACTCTTGAGCTGTTGATGGAACGAGCGCAGATGGCAACGTGTACACAGCGAGTCAAGTTGCCGCCACTTCTGAGGTCATTTCGACACAGTGCAGAAAAGAAATCGATAAATTAATGTTACATTAAAACGTTTGAGATGAAGTCATCAAATAATAATTATCGTATGAATCGGGTTTCTCAATTTGCCCCTTTTGTTTGTCGTTTCCTCCGCATTCGGTCAGTTAATATTTGCTTACTTCCGGTTACTTGCTCAGCTTTTCAGATCCCTTTGTTCTTTTCCCCGCAACAGTCGCTGTAGCGAGGTCACGGGGGTTCGGCAGGAGGTCCGAGAGGGGTCTGATCGCAAGCCAAGTTGATGTGACACAATTACAGGATGCTGGCATGAGAGAGATGCATTAGCATAGATACGTCGGATGAGGAAGACGCACACAATAACGACTCAGGACGATTTGCTATGGTATAGACGAGGGATTCGAGGGAAGGGAAATGGACAAATATACTTCTACTACCCTGTCCGTGTTGATAAATTGGGAAAAACCCCTCTCAATCTGCACGCACGTCCCTTCCCCTTTTCCCCAAGCTTTGCGTCTACTTCACAGACTTAAGTGGATTGGGTATAATGTTGGAGTGGAAAATACCTTTAAATGATTAATTACTCGACAATTGCGCAATTGAGCGTGTTTAAAAAGTTAGTGCGCAAGGCTGATGTTCGATTACGGGATAATGGAACACTCGAAGGGTCGAGTAATCTAATAGTTGATGTGTTGAGTGAATTCATCACATTTTTGTGTCTTTTGGATGTATTTTTTTGAATCGTTCGTGTCACTTTTGCTTATAATTTGTTCGGGTTAATGGAATATCGCTCACTGGAATTGTTTCCGGACGCAGCGTGTTGGCGCATGCGCCTCTTGA
The DNA here is from genome assembly GCA_034700445.1 of Stenotaenia linearis. Classification (NCBI taxonomy): domain Eukaryota; kingdom Metazoa; phylum Arthropoda; class Chilopoda; order Geophilomorpha; family Geophilidae; genus Stenotaenia; species Stenotaenia linearis. Next base: position 134,781 of record JAQIXT010000008.1, on the reverse strand, counting down.
GGCGTCTCGCGAGTTAATCAGAGGAAAACGCACAATGGATATTTCGTTGTAGGAGGTTTTCTCTGGCGACAGGCGCTCGCGCTCATTCCATTGAAATCGGGTGCCATCCATTGCCCAAGAGTCTGTCGTCGTTGCACAGTTTCGTGCCTCCCTTCCCCCAGTTTCACTGCATGACGCATGCGCGCTGTTAACAAAGTTTGTTCTTAAGCGAATAAAGTTAAGGAATTTGCCTCGGATTAAACGAATACATTTTAAACGCAAACTTTAAATCGAAAAACACCGCATTTCGACTTGTGGGTGAGGGTTGGGAATTACGTTTAGCCACCCAAGATTTGTGACTTGTTTGTCGTTGAGCTCAACTGCGAAGTTGTGGGTTTAGAAGGGGGAGAAATACCACACCCTTCTCTCTATTTAATTTTTTTCTCCCCCTTCCCGCACACCCTTGACTGGTTCACTCTTAACTCGAACGTAAGAGATAATTTTTTTTGTTTAATTTCGCTATTAATCCAGAATGGGTTTCGAACGTCACCCATTAATTTTTTATGCCGTGTATATTTTCTAAATGTATGTGTAGATCGATAAGAGCGGGGTGGGATACGCGAGTTGAGTTTGTCTCATCCGTCAGTTGGTAGGGAATGAAAGGCAATTTTTTAAATTGCTTTTCAAATCTTCCAATGAAATCACAACCAATTTTCCGAAGCCCGTTCTTGTGTGTCCATTAATCTCAGCTGTTATCAAACATTTTCGTGGGCAACGAGCAAAACTGCGTTCTTTTCCCGGAGGACGCCCACCCACAAATTGCTCTCCAATTTCCATTTTTTTTTATTTCCAAAATTTCTTTTACAATTTCTTTATTTATCTGTCGGATCTTGTAGTACGAAATAGACAGGTTAGAGTACTGCAAGGTTGATTGAATTCATCTCATTTACATATGTCGCTTTTTTATTATCTTTTGTGGAAATAAAAGCGAAAACAAGAAGTTGCGTTCAAAATATAAAACGTTTTGCAGCCGAGTTGTCTGATTTTATCTCCCGGTTTAAAAGTTTTACATTTTAAACATTTTTTTTCGAGCGGAATGTTTAATCTCGATTCAGCGCACGAGTTTAAATTCGAGTTTGATGAACGTGATAAACTTTTATAAGTGCGGTGTTATGTTTTAATTGGCTCCTATCACCTTTTGGGGTTGAGTTGTTGGCGCATCTTATCAGCAAGTAAAATAAAGTACAGGTCGCTGGAGAGCCATTCAGGTGGTCTTGTCATCGGTGTTAATTGAGGCGAAATTTTCAATGATACCCTCGACAAATGTAATTGCAGGTTCGCAGAAGTTTGAAAAACTAAAAAAACGAAGATAAATTTGAAAATCTGAAAATTAGAAAATTAACGCTAATTAATTTATACGATTGTGTGGAATTTGGTTAAGGCTAAATTAATATGGTACGTGAGTTTTGGGAATTTGGTTTACAACCATCGCTTTCATTTAGTGTTAATACTTGGTTATGGCGAGGTTCAATTTCCTAATTCTCTGTCGGGCCACTCGTTGGCGCCATCCGCCCTTTTCCTCCCCATCGGCGAGAGTGGGAGGATGTCGCCTCTGTTTATATGACAGGCCAAGATGTACGGGATGATAATTTTATGGTCCACTTAAATCATCCTTCAGGGGAGAGCAATAAATTGGTGGCAATCACCGATTGCTATATTACACCGAAGCTACACACGGAGGATCCCTCGAGCACTGTAGGTCGAAACTAAAAGTTGTTGCAACGTTTTTCCCTCCCTCGTTTCCTTTCAACTAAGTTGGTTTTATGTGAGGTGGGAATCAATTACTATTAGATTAAGGAACTTTCGCCTGTCCTGTTGATTTGAAAGCGCACACGTGGTTTTTGTCTCGATAACAAGGTGGTACTGCCCAACGTCTGTTTTTGTTTGGCACAATCGCTTTTGATTTGCGCCATCCTCGTTTTCGCCAACACTTGTAAAGTGTATTTAAGAGGTTTATTATAGATTTACAAGTCGTGAAGCAACGTGAAAAAAGAGAGAGAAGCAGCACTTGCAGGTTTTATGTGCTACACGCAGTGCGCCGATGCGGTGCAGCTAAATCGTTGGGTGCTCACTAGGGGCAGCTAACAGGGTGATGTAGAGGCGTTGGCAAAGATTTTTTACTTCGTCCTTGATTATTTTGGATGGTGGCGCTGCGGTTGTCATGCTCGGCTCTAATATGATAATGCTGGAAAGATGCGCGTGGCTGCACACCGCCCAGGGGTAGACGGGGACGAGGAGGAGGTGGAGGACACCGGGGGGTGGGAGGTGGAGGCAGGTCGACGGGGCGCCGCCCCATAAAGCACGCGCCGAGTGCGCAGCTGCTGTCGGAGCTTGGAGTGGGGACCTGCTCAAGCAAAACCTGGATGAGAGATAGAGAGAGGATTCGTGTACATTTCTTAAGTAATGGGCGGTGCAGCCTGCGCCCACACCGTCGTTAAGGACTCTTTATTCCGTCTCTGTTTGAGTCCTTTCGACGAATCGCAGTGAGGTGGAGAGTAATTTAGGGGAAATTATTCAAATGAAATGTTTCTGCTCTTCGCTTTTCTCTCGAGACATTTTTGTACTTAATGAGAAGAATGTCTCATTGCTCTCGTTTTACTTCTAATGCGGTAGTTTTCAAACTCCGTCTGTCGCACCCCGTCTCTTAATGAAGTTGAGTGCCGGGCCAACAATTCGACACCATCTCGCTTTTTTTCCTCCCCTCATACAAAACTTCGAGACCCCCAAGATTTCTGCCGTTGATAAGAAACGACCCATTGTGGAAATTTGTGATCTTTGCACGACACACTTAAGTATTTTATATCCCCTATTTTCCCCATCAGAGACCACCACCATATTTTCTTGTATAAGTGTACTCTTTATATTTTTCTTTCATTCAATTCTACTCGAGAGGTCACCCTGAAAAATTGTTTCTTGATTAAGTTTCACTCTCGACACAATGCCGGCCATTCATCTTTAGTTTAACTCTCCCCCATCCACTTTACCCTCCCTCATCATTCACTTGAGAAATCATTTTAGGCCTACTTTTTTCTTTAATATAAATCTTTGAACATTAGAAATTTATTAAAATAAAATCAACGTTTCAGAAGTTTGCGAGTCTTCACGTCTTCGTGGAACCTTTATGCAGCTATGAAAGGAAAGGGTGGGCGAGGGAAAGACGAACGTTACTCGTTGTATATATTTCTCTGGTTGAAATCCGCCCTCTTCCGCACACGGTCCCACCAACAACATTAAATTCCCTCCATATACTGTTGATGCTGATGGAATACAACGACGTTCACATCTCTCTTCTTTTCCGGTACAGAAAAAAAGGGAAAAAAGTTTAAAATATTTTTATTTTGTTGCGCGAAACTTAGCAGACACACTTAGAAAAGTATATTAAATACACAAAAAATAAAAGTTTGGTTATTGTAAACGATGTGGACAACGTCCGCTCGAATGTTTCGCTCGTGGCTGATGAAGAAGGGCGTTGGCTGTTTCAATTGGACGTGGACGAATCGTGAAATTGGCGTCCGGTTTGATTCTCTTGGACTTGTCCGTGTTGTGAGTGGACGCAGGAGTCCCCATTTTGCTGCTCCCAGTGCTTTAATCCAATCAGACTCGGTCGTCGGACGCCTTAATCACATCAAGGTCTCGGGCCTTTGGCTCGACCATCCGTGGACGCATCTTCTTCGCTCGCCCGTGCGCGTGATATCTCCTTCTGTCACACCGTATTACAGACATGGCGAGCGGTTAATACTTGGCGAGCCGATTTCGTCCGACAACGATTTGAAAATAATAATAAAATAATAATAACAATTTAAAGCGACACGCTGCTAAACACGAGTTTATTTGTACGATGACGAATTAGACTTTGCGAAATTTATTGCTGAATAAATCACCGATGGTGACGAGTCCCTGCGGAGAGGGGTTTTCGTGTGGGTGGTGGATGCCCAGCTGCCTCATTTGTCAGTACGCCACTTTATTAGAACCGTAATTCTTTTCGCCGTTGTTGTTATTGTTATTTTTAAAAAATCGGAAATTCGAAATCGTAAATTTGAAATTTGAGATTTTCGGTTCCGTCTGGGTTTAAGTCAAGGTAAAGTTCACGTGACTCATGGACTTGTCGCCCAAAGCGACCTTTTAATTGGTAATGGAAAAAATTGATGAGGTCAAAGGGAGAAAAGTCCATTTATAGACCCTCATAAAGCAGTCATTGAACACTCATCAAGATTTTTCTTCTCAAACCAGTTTTTAAAAATTTTTTTTCTAAATTTCATCCCCTAGGAGAACATGTGCAAAGGTTTTGTCTCGTTTTTGCCCCTCCTTCCGTAGACTAATGCGAAACTTGGGAAAAAAATTTATTATTATTATTTTTAAAAGGGTTGTCGAGATTAGGGGTGGTAAAGTGGAAATGGGGGTAAGAGAAAGGGGTAATGCGAAGTTTTGATCATAATTTCCCGTTGTGCATAAATGAAAAAAGACGATTTTTATTCATTTTCTTGGGGCCATCAGAAACGAGTCACGCGCTCCCTGCAGTGTTCTAATTTGAAAACCTTGTTAATGAGTCGTGCTGAGTGGTTTACGATAGATTGGTTTGAGTTTTCTACCGAACATCAGGGGATCTTAAAATGTAATTTGCCATAAAATAAATTAATTAGATACTTAAGTTTGGCAACTACTGTATATAACTAGCAAAAGTGTAAACATGACAAAACCTTTACCTCAGATTTATTAAATTTCTCAAAGCTTATTATAATCAAAGTATTCGTGTGGATAGAGGTGGGGGAAAGGGATAAATAAATGGAGGTATTATGTGTGAGTAATGTTTCGAGTGGGCGTGTGTGTACATGAGTTTCGCCAGAAAATGGGAGTTGTTTTTTCTTTTTTTGCGACCCACTACAAGACTTCTCATAATTCACACTTGATCCTGTGCGAGGTCGCATTCACTCTTTTTTTTTTTTTTGTTTGGCGTTTAAGATTATGGGAATGAAGGAAAAAAGTGTAAAATTGAATAGTTGAAGGGTTTGGATGGTGTTGGGTTTACCAAGTCGTTCGTGCGTGGAAGTAATTTGGTTTTTGGGATTGAATTTGGGGAAAGGGGGGGGGGGGGTATTGGGTTCACCTGAATTTTGATTTTGAGTGAATTAATTTGTGTTTTATTCAATTATGCTCGGGTTGTTTGTTGAGGAATAGTTGTTTGGTGCCAACAACAGATGGCGATGGGTGCCTCGAAAGGAAATACGTTGCTGCAGGTGGAGTTGCGACCTGGAACGGTGAGTCTGAGGTCGCCGCCTCCACGTGAGACGAGCTCGTATTGGAGGAAAGAGGAAAGTGGCGTGTCGACAAAAAGACCTTATTTCGCGAGGGAAAATCGCTGCTCGCAGACTGGTTCTCCCCGAGATCACGTGATAAGATAACGTACAGGGGACATCCATTCCATGAACTCATAAAATTGAATTTCTTTTTTTAAAAAAAACGAGGTGTCATTTTCGGTTGAATTAAATTTTTGTGTCGCGCGAATTAAAAAAATTAGAAATTTAAATTTGAAAAAAAAAGTTTTTTATTTTCGACTTTTTTATTTCTGTTCCCAGTTGGAACATCAACTTGTCATCTGTTGGTTGCTAGCGCCCTGGATTTTCGCTGTTGATGTTGAGCACTAGGGGATATTTCTCTGTTAGAATGAAAAGAAGATGTGGGGGAGAGCGAGAGAGAGACTCAGGTCGGTGGGAGGTAATTTGGAGCTGGCAGTTCACGTGGGTCACTGGCTGCAGACTGACTGGCGTCTGTTGAGGGATTCGGCAAAAAAACCAGAAAGGAGGAGACGGTGGAGGTACCATTAACCAACCGGCCTCGTTTTGAGCGTGGGACTGGAAAACCTATTTTTTATTTTAATTATTTCGATTTTTTTTTATTATTCCAAAGTCGAAAAAATAGAAATAAAAAATTTCCAAGTTGTACATTAAGGAAATGTAAATTTAAGAAGGCCACTTGAAGGGTTTGCAAATGGATTGGCAATTAACCTATTTAAATTTTAATCACTTCCTCTTCCCTTACGTTTGCTTTTTTTGTGTTGGTTGTAGTTAAAATAATTTTTTTTTTTTTAAATTTTTTAAATTTTTTAAATTTTTTTTAAATTTAAAATTTTATTTTCCGGGTTCGGAGAAATCCGAGAAACTGTTTAAAGTTGATTCAGAAGCATAAAATGTAAATATAAACATTTTTTAAAACAAATTAACCACTTACTTAACTTATAAGCCTTTATTTGATCGTTTAAATAGAGCGAATTGCGCATGTGGTATCAATCAAAGATTGCACCTGTCAAAAGGTGAAAGTAAAACAGTTTCATACCAACGTCCAGAAATATGAGATGGCACACCTGAACATGGGCCGGAGGTGCGGCCTTTGCTACGAGACACCTGCACAACATCCGGTGTTCGGGTAACCCCGGTGAACTCTCACGACTGAGGTGTTAATTCGTGAGAAGAAACTCGTTCGCAGGTACGGTATACCTGAGTAAAGAAGTCAAAGGTCAGAGTTTATGACGGTACACTGCAGTGCGTGATGCATAAACATCGCTTAAAGGTTTTGAGTGTAAGTTTCAATCCACGTTTGAGGGGAAACAGATGGCCAGCGAGCAAATCGAGTTGGTTTTACAATACGATAGGTCGGGTGAGACGCCGGAATTTATCGAGATTGAAAAAAAGACGAGATAAAGTTCATTAGAAAATGAGCGCGACCTTGAAGGCGAATAAACTCCGGTTGTATCAATAAATTAGAGCGGAAAAGAATTGGAGAAGAATAAGAAGACGACGGACCGGAGAAATGGTGGTAACCTTATCCCTCCGAGGACGAATTTGGGCGTGGTTTTTAACTAGATAACGTATGTGCAACCTTGAGTAGTCAGGCGAAACACGCACTCTTCTTCCTTTTTGTGCCTTTGACGCAGTTGCAGATTCATAGCGGTCGGGGGGAGGGAGAGCGCTGTGTGGGTGGAGATCCATTTCCCCTGCGCCACTTGCGCAGTTACCTGGAAGTAAGTGCTTTCAGTGCCTTGTGTCCCGTTTTCATGATCGTTCTTCCCAATTGGTTGGCGTCCGTGCTCGCGTCGACGAGGCGCCCATCCCCGCAGGCGACGCCGACAGTACGAGCAGACCCGAGGCGCCTTTGTCGCCATAGCCCAACGATGGCGCCAGTCCCACCGCCGCCGAATAACAAAAGGCTCAGATAATGTCACGTGTTTTAATCCATTGCGGCTTCATAAAATTGAGATATGGTCGTTTTTACTTGCTAAGCAGGTGGATATTTTATTTCGGCGATCGAGGACATTTTTTTTTTGTTTTTGATGGAGAATCCATTTTCTCGTTTTTCTTCTTTTTTTTTTCTTTATATATTTTTTTTTATTATTTTACGTGCGTGTGTCGTCTCCACTCGTCCTTTCCCTTGGTTCTTGCTTTACTTCCGTTTTGGGACCGACCGGAAATGGAGGGCGGACGAGCTTTTTATTGGCTCGGTCGGATTAGAGATGACACTCTTCGAACACAACCTGTGTTTTGATGGCGAGCGAATGCCAGACTCGGATCGTAAAAAACAAAATCCCAACAAGCGGGCGACATCTATAGAAAAGCCCCTCCCCCTCTTCCACCTCCTCAACCATTCATCCAAACCGACTTCCGCCTGCCACCTAACGGTGACTTCCGTCGTTGAATCTCCCATGTTGGATAAATGAGCATTTTTTTTTTTTTACTTTATTTTTCATTTTCTCAAAAGCGAAGAATTTTAAACTTTCACCTTTTTTTCTTCGAGAATTTATTCATATTCGGATATTCCTTTTGTTTTGCTTCGTAAAACCAATTACAGGTCGTGGAAATTGGTGTACCCAGTTGCGATTTCCGTTTTCAATCGGACAAAACGCAATGAGTTGGTCGCGTCCCACCGGGTGCCCAGTCGTTTTCTCGACCTCCCATTCCTCCCGACGTCAATTAACCCGATGGTGATTGCAAAGACAGCATCCTCCATTATCCCATCTCATCCCCCGAGCAATGTGCGCATGCGTCCTGGATGTTTACCAAGATTACAAAGCACGACCCCGTGAACACGACTCGCAAAGGTGTGTGCCTTTTCACTTTGATCTCGCTCTCGAAATTTTGCACGAGTCAACAAACACCTGGGTTCCACAATTTTCTCCCCGTGGCTTAATTTGCTCATGTAACGAGAGAGGAGTTGCTGCTCAATGTCACTCCCCATCACGCAGACAGCGCGTGTACACATACCTGGTGTGCGTCAAAAGGTGCTTCCCTTTTTCGAGCACCCTCGCTATACCGAATTAGTCGGTAAATTAGGCGCGGTCACCTTTCGGCGTAGCGAGGGCGACTTGTCTCAAACGCAGGTGATGTTTTCAAACGTGTCTGGCTTTCGTTACAGCGTTGAGACTTAATCAAAAAGTACTTTTAATCTGCAAAACGATTTTTATAAGAATTTATAAGCCCTAAAAGCTCGAAAAAGCGTGGGATATTAAAAACTATGACGTCACTTGTCGTACTATTTCATCAGTTATAAATGAGTGTGTTTATTTTGGGAGGAAACCAGTTGGAGAAATGGAACATTACGAGAATTGTGACCGTTAAAATAGACAGTAGGGCATTATAGAACCTCTTTTAATGAAATAGCCGCTTTAAATAACGGCGTTTGTTTGAAAAATTAGAGAAGAGGAGTAGGTCGCGCTACTTTTTTCCTCTTGTTGTTGTAAATGCAGTCGATGAAACCCTTTTGATCCGTTTCTTCCTGCGATAAGAAAAAGGCTGGTGGGTACGAGTTGTCAGACGCCAACGTCTCCTCCATCATTTTGCCAACGCTACTTTGTTCACTCAGCGCCCTCTCGTAGTGACCTTAACACACATCTAGCTTTGGGGGTCCCCGTTATATATTGATCGAAAAAATTCGGCCTCTGGATGACAAACAACACTTGTAAATTGCGCCTTTTTTCCCCAAGTTGTTGATGGAATTAAATAAAAACATATAAAACAGTTTTCACCGACGCTGAAATTTTTATCAGTGTTTAGTCCCTTTAATAAGAAAAAATAAATAAAAGAAGCAAAATGTCGTCACTTCGCGTTGAAATGGGAAAGTGTCAGTAGAGTAGTGATTGATGAGCTGCACCACCCACTCACACTCTCTTTCTCTACACCTCCTTTCATAAGATAAAAAAACAGCGAGAGTAAATGCGAGATACCATTTTGAATTCAACCTGGGGGATGTGACCTAAGTATTAAAGTTTCATAGACACGAATCACCAATATAATGCCCGTAACTCCGATTGAATTATTCAATTTTTATTTTTTTTATTATTTTGAATTTAATATTTATTTATAATTTACTTCCGAACTGACAAAGTGAAATCGACGTCTGTTTATCACATCTCTACACCTGCGTGAACTTGTAGTGAGGGTGGTCAGAGGTGGGTGTTGTATAAACACGCCGGTGATGAAGACCGCGCGTGGAATGTGGGGTTGGAATAACATACACGTATATACACTCAATTCCCCCACTTTTTATACCTTGTTTACGTTTCTTACATACTTCGCTGTGTAATATGGTTTCCTTTGCGAGTGGTGAAGGAGAGTGGGGGTAAATGGGAAAAAATATATCCAAATTGGGCTCCGTCCGAAATTACTTTACGTTTTGTCAGTGGCAAAAACACGTCACTGGCAGCGATGATGGATCGCCCAAAAAGGTCGCCGACGGCCTTCCCCTCGTGTCGACTTATACATTTCTGACTTGCAGATTGCTCGCACTTGTTTTTATACTCTTTGTGAATGATGAAATACATTTGATCCATCCGAGCACATGATTGATTGTTTTAAATCAAAGTTAATCAATGACACGTCATTCTATAAACTTGAGTTCTTAAAAAATGAGATGTAAAAGCGTAAAAAAATTATTTTTCCCCCATTCGTTCTTCCGATTTGTTTTTTCTTCGATTTTCTATTAAGTATTCGAAAATAACTTAACGTTTAATAAAAGTCGGTGGGAGGTCATTAATCCGTTCCGGTATTCGATGAAAAATCGTAACAGTTTGTCGATTAATTGGTGGTTTCTGGGAATTTTTGGCTTTTCTGTATTCACATGTCGTTCGGGTTCTTGGAAGATGGGAAGGAGAGAAGAGGAAGTTGAGTACGTCCATGCAAGCAGGAGGTCGACTCCGCCCCAGACGAACTTTATGCTTTTCGTTATCTATCCTTGGATGCACTTTCCCCCAAATTTATTTATTTTTAAAAAAAAAAAAAATTTTATTTCATATTTCTTTCAATGTACACACATACCCCCACTCCCCATTACCCTTATTGAGCACAAGACAAATAAAAGAGAGTTAATTGAGGGCTCTCAGACGCTCCTTCATTTGGAGAGTACGAACAGACCCCAATTTTGTATGTGTTTTCCCTTATCCCAACATCAACAAGAATTCACTTAGCGCGAGCTGTCTGGCTTAAAACGTCTTTGTAAAGCAAACTGTTTTCATTATGGCGTATAACGGCTGGCGGATAATCCCTCGAACTCGGAGCATCGAGCGAGAAGAATTCATCGCCCACGCACGGCCATTTCAGTGATGAGTGAGTGCGACACACACAAATTGTTCATAAGCCTCATTTATCGCGCCCCCAAAAGAGTGACATGCACTAAGAGTTGCATCGAATGGACGTGGGCACACTCAGCCACATACATAAAACGAGGGGTCCGACTTAAGTCAATGTGGCAGCAAAGCAAGTTTTCATCTAGATGAAAGGTTTTAGGACTTGCCCGCCTCAATATAAGAAGTGATGAATTAATCTCAAGATATTGTGTTCAGTCATTTGTGAAATGGACACGTTTATTATGGGTTTTGGCTCGGTCGTGTGTGTATTGTTGCTTTTTATGAGAGTGTAGTTTTAGTTAGGCCTAACGACGCCCAGCTAAATGGTTTTGAATATAATCTATACGCGGTGTTTGAAAGGAAAACATTAATCGACGTTCAAAGAATTATTGCGAGTATTAAGCCACGAGCGTCGGGTTTGCTGTTTGTGTCGCAAGGGTTGAGAAACAACAGATCTCAATAAAAGAGGTTAATCCTTTCGGTCCAGATGTGCACTGAGCAAGAAGGGCTTAGAGTTGGAACGGTGATTTTTTTTTCTTTTCTTTTTTTGGGCCTCGTGCCTTTTACATTTTCTCTCTCGTATTGGCAACCCTTTAGTTACGCATACAAAACATGAGAAGGGAGAGAAAGAGAGAGAAAAAAATGGAGGGCAGGTGATGTTTCTTGTTTGTCCCTCGCCAAACGCCCGATCCGGTCTTAAGTGAAAAACAAAGGGCGTGTGTTTGAGACCAATAAATTGCCGGACTAAGGGCTGTAGATGAGGTAATTAGCGCTTTAACACACACGCGATGCGGATAAAAGAACAAGAAGATGAAAAAGGAAAAAAAATGTGAGAGGAAAGTAAAGATGGGGAAAGAAAGGTTGAGTTTGCACCACCTGGGATGAAAACTACTAATATACTGTGGGCTTAAGTCTTTGGATACCCAAAGAGGGATGGGAGAAGAAAGGGCACGCGGCCACTAAGAAATCGCTTAATTTATAGAGTTGTTGGTTTGTGGGAAGGGATGGAGGAATGAGCAACAGAACGGGTTGGTATTGGGGTGCTAGGCAACGAGTTTGTTGTGGCTAGGTTTGCTGAGGTGGTAATTTGGGAGTTTTTTTTGAGTTTTGGAAAAGGGAATTGGATTTTGATGGAATTTGAGTAGTGTAGGGAAAATTATTTTGAAGGAAATGAATGGGGTTCGTGTTAGCGATTGTTGATTTATAAGTTTTTGGAGGAATTTGTCAGATTTATGTAATTTTTAAAGAAAATTTATGTAATCTTTGAAAGAAAAGGAGAGCGGTCGAATTGCTCGAAAGTTATAGGTAATTTATGGAGTTTTTCTAGTTTTGAAGACGTTTTGTGAAATTTCTGCATTTCTTTTAAAGAAAATTAATGGAATTACTGTAATTTTGTAGAAGATAATCAAGCCATTCCAAATTATTAAGAAAATTTTCTATAATTTGATTAGAATTTCTGCAATTTTCATTTAATAAATTGTTGGAGAATTTCTACAGCCAATCTTATAATCAAAAAAAAAAATTGTTGAATTAAGTTTAGTAAGTTCTGTTCGTTTCTCAAAAAAAAAGAAGAAGAAAAAAAATACGGAAAAACAACTCCCAAACAGAAGAAAACAAATCATATTTCTTGCATACTTCCAAAATCTCATCCTCGCTTCCAAAATGTAAGTAATTTCCCCGTGAAATTGACACTTGGGAGTTTCGGAGAATAATTAAACTACAAAAGGGTCGTCAGGTTACCACGTTTTGAAAATTACCATCATAAGGTACCTGCCTATCATCGAATGAAAGAATTACCAGAATGAGCAATGCACCTAGGATGATGGGGTAATTATTAATCTTGTTGGTCCATTTGTGGAATGAGTGATAATTGAAATATAATTAAGAAGGAAAATGGTGCAAGCGCGATAAGTGAGCAATGGCGGTGGTGTGTGTGTGATTATGAATGAAAGCGTCCGTGTTGCTTTCCCAATTCACACAGCAATGATTTAAACCTACTGTGATAACACAAAAGCCCGTTTTGAGGCGCCCATTGGGTGTTAGCGAAGGAATATAAAGATAAAACGCGCAGTCCAATTAAATTACCATATGTGCATTTATACTGTGCAATTTTATTAGCCTCGACCATTATACAGCAAAGTGTCAGAATTGTAAAGCCCTTCACTTTTATCCTCTCTTGGGAACTAATTAGCAAAGATCGCCTTTTATCATGTCATTCCATTTTTCACCTTTTACGAGCGTCGATTTAAAGACAATTGATACCGGCCATTTTTTTTTACTCGTTTAATTTTTTCGGAGTTCGATAAGATAAGTTACCACATATCGATAAGCCTTTTGTTATTGTTTTATTCGGGCTGAGCGATAACTGACTCGTCACGTAATAATCGATAGGGAATGAGTTTTCGAGTAGTTGGTAGCTTTTGTGGTTTTGTCTGCATGGCTCAGTCCAATTCCATCACGTGGGTGCTCTCAATGCATACATGGAATCCGTTGATAGGGTTGACTCACCACTTTAATGACCGTTTTTGACAGTAGGGGGTCGAAACTTTTTTTTATGTCGCAAAATATGTGAGATCAAAGGGTTGAATGACGGGAATTACGTATCATTAAAGTAAAAGCTGAGAATTAAAAATCTTCACTGATTGTTTACGTTTTTAGGATTGCAAAATCGAGACGAATTTCCGAGAGATTTCGTCATTTTTTCGAATAAGGTAAGTGTTTTTGAATTTATTTGTTTTTCAATTATCGAGTGAATCAGACGAAGATCAGGACCCAATTCCTTTCTTTCACTCTTCCAATCAACATTGGAATCGTTCATTTCGCAAAAATCACCACTTGGCAAACTTTGGGGTTTCTAATGCAGCATCCTGCAATTCTCTTGCCAAACAAGTCGTTCGTTAGGTGCGGGGGTGGAATCACTTGCAGCTCATCCACGATTTCTCTTGAACGGATGAGCAGAAATGACATCATCACTCGTAATTTACTAAGCACGTAATAACAGTAATCGTTCCGGGATGCCATTTCTTTAATCCGTCCTCAAAATACCGTAAACGAATTTAGATTTTAATACCATCGACCCGGAATATTGAATTTAACATTTCTATATCGCGAGGTTAATACGCGTTCCTTCGCTCTTTGATTCCCGTGGGAGGTGCACGTGGCATCAAAACAAAAGGCAGTCTGTCTGGTCGGCACTTTTTTTCTTCCATCCCTTCTCCATCCTTCACTAAACACCCAGGGGAGCACTAAGAAGATCTTTGCTCCGCGGTGGTCATTTCCTGTGTCCTCATCATAGATCAACAGTTGATGCTTTCGTCTCGAGTTTATAACATGCAAGAGAATTGAATCGAGTTGACAGTCGACCTTGAACCAGGGGAATCGCAATTACCGAATAAATTGGCAAAACGAGAAAGCCACTTGTAATGAATTGCTGTGTTATTCGATATTCTTCTCGTTTTCCTCGATAAATACGTCTTTTATCGGATTATTTATAGCTTGCATATTTTTTTTATAAATCCAGTCTTAATTGCCCATTGTAGGGAGGGTTTTGATTTTTTTTTTAAAATAAAAATATTCGATTTTTTTATTCATTTTTTGGGGTTTAGTTCGAGTTTGTACCGGGAGACGTCTCTGCGTGTCGTCGATGCAGTGTTCGTTGGCGTGGAGCCAGTCGCGGGGCTACTCGAGTCGCTCTTTCTCTTTTGCTTGTAATTAATGATGAATTATTGGCCACGAAATAAAGAGACCCTTTTACACGGTATTTTGCAGTGCAAGAAAAGAATTTTACGAGGTTGTTCTTGTTGCGAAGGAAAGTAATCACGTGAGGGATTCGAAATTTCGAAATTAAAAGTTTAAAAAAAAACTGTTAAAGGTCGATGACAGCGACCTGTCACAAGTCAGGCGGAAATTTATCAGTTTTGATAGGCTAAATGAGTCCTTAGAGAACGACCAAGATACTCCCCCACATTACCGTAAAGATACGATTCAAAGTTCTCTCGGACTCTAACTTGACCCTCAGCCAATTTTGGCGGAACATGAGGGTGGGGAAATGTACAGCAGTGGTGACATCATTGCCAAATGTTTAAAGAAGAAACTTTTCTCGACACTTCCTTTATTTCTTTTTTTTTCTTTCTTTAAATTCCGAATTCAACACTCGTTACAGATCAAAGACGCTGTGAGCTGTGATTCACGTGTTCATTTAACTTCTTGACTCATTCAAATTTCTTACTAAGAAAAGAATACAATTTTTTAATTGGGACTTTTGTTTAAATTCTTTTAAATTCTTCAAATCTGAGAAAGGGTGTATTTATAATTTTTTAATTTTTTAAAATTTTTTTTATTTTCGCAAACTGTCAATTTGGAATGATAAAAAACGAGCGAATTTGTTATGGGCGGATGTAGGTACAGAACAGGATGTGATGTCACACGAAGGTAGGCTGGGGAATATTTGAGAGACAGCTCTTAATCATTTTTTCCAGTGTCTAAAAATAACTGCTCCCTTTTCCTAATAAGAAAACAAATAATCGAATTTTTTTCCTTTAATCTTCAAAATTACATCATTTTTATAAACAATCATATTTTGAGCGATCGTTTTTCAAAGATAAGGCTATATATATTTCTTAAATGGTCCATGAAAAGGTAAAAATTCCTGCTGGAGAACAAGTGTTACTTTGTTGTTTTTTTTCCAACTGAGGTCGTCGAGTTATTAGACTGCAGAAAGAGTAGTTTGTTTATTCGCATCTCCACTTTTCTTCCCTCTTCCTTGAAAGTTGAAGGAAGGATGGTCGTGTTTCCGTTCTGATACATACAGACCATCTTTGATTTCTTTCTCGGTACTCATTCGAGATCAAAATCGAGTTTTGAGTATATACAAATTTTTGAGTTATTCATAAAATGTATTACTCGATAGTACGTTAAAAATGTATGCGTAAAATAAACAATTAGTAACTTACATTAGTGGTAAGTAAAAACACATGGTCGGAGGTCGAGTGGAGAAAAGTGAGGGTGGAAGTTGTTGTTTTTGGGAATGCTCATCCCGTACCCCGTGTGTTTGGCTTGTGTTGTGCGTGTGAGTCACGTGGTCGGACTAGCAGACGCCCCGTGAGCTAGATATTCCTCCGCGCGCGCGCGCAGCCAGGTGTTGAGGAGGGGAAAGTGGAGTCGGTTGGCAACTCGCTTCGTTGCAGCAGCACGAGACACAAGGGCCGCCGTGGCAACTCGAAATCGTTGTTGGACGTTGGAAAGATTTTCGAGGGAAGAAGAACGGTCGAAACGAGGTGCGCGGGCGGTAGAAAAACGAGCCTGGATTGGCTCGAAGCGAGTCGAGTGTGTAGCGGCTAAATGAGGCGGAGGAACCTGCGAGGTGCGAAGTCATCGTCCAATGAGCGACGAGCAGGCAAACGAATCATGGAAGCGCATTTTTATAAATTGATTATCTCACTTCTTGTCGTTCCCATGGATTTGGGGCATCATTTGCACATCGCCACTCAGGTTCACCTTGGCTTGCCAGTGTCCCACAGCCAACACCTTGGCCGGACTCGGTGAGAAGAAACTACGGCCACGAACGCCGACGGCCGCCGACGACGCAACCGCAGCCGCCAGCTGGAGGAGGCCGAGCGCGGGGTCAGGGTCATCGGTACATGCGCACTCGTTCAGCTGAGGGCATGAAAACATGGCTGATCCTCTCATGGGGCCCAGGTGTACACGGAGAAAACAAGCGAATCCACGACGAAAGAACGGTAGGCAAAACGTCTTACACTTTGCTGCGCGCGAGTGGGTGGGGACCACGAGCTGCTGGCGCTTTGTTGCGCCGTCGCACGAGCGCGATGGCTGCTGGCGAGCCACACGCTCGTCTACCTGAACGAAGCAACGAACGTGTCACAGCTCGCTACACGATTCCACGCGCTCGTATCGTTTCCTACGAGTTTCGTGTTGAATTTTCCGACCGAATTTGATCGTTTCGTGAGTCACAAGGTAAGATCGGATGTTGTTACTTTTTTCACTCGTACGTTTCGCGGGTGGGAGACTAAGAAACGTCGCGCCGTGTCGTGTTTGGGCGGTGACCGACAGTGGGTTGACGGACGGTGTTGGCCCGGGTTCCTGGTTCGGTATATTAGGAATTTTTTTTTAATCGAACGCGGGAAAGTGGGTTGTTGTTGACCGGTTTGGCGTTCGTTAAATTCGAACTCGGCTCGGCTCGGAATTGAGTTTGAAAATCGTGTGTCGTCTGCTCGGAGATGAGTACGGCTAAGTGGCGGCCGCTGGTGAGTGGGTTGCAAGCCCCGCGACTCATCTTTTGGCGAGCTCGTCGCGACCATGCGGGCCGTGGTTTTTGTCGTTTAATTAAGGTAAATTTTTTGAAAAAATGTCCGCTAGAAAATGGTGGTGTTTTAATCGCGAGAGATGTGGAACTTGTCGGATGAAAGAATGGTGGATTCAATAGACGAGTGAGGGGAAAGCGACGTGTACGCGGAGGGGAAAGAGACGTCGTGCTCGTCCGCTGCTGCACTCCACGGCTCGCTTTTGTCACGTGAATGTGAGCAAAGCCAGATGCTGTAGCTGCCTATTGAATTACCCGTGGTTTATGAAAATGGAAAAGATCAACTGGTAAGAGTTTACGGCTTATATCAAGATGGTAAAGGCAGGCTGGATTCTGGTGGATTTTATATTTTTCAAAGATGAGTTATGTGTTTACAGCGCAAATGTGCATCACCTGCTTCTTAAAACCTTGGCTGTTGTGTCGTGTCGTTTCGATCTGTTATATTGTGTGTATGTACGAATGTTCACTGCACGTGTCACTGTCAGTAAAACATTAGAGACCAATTGCATGTCATTGAAAGCAAAATTTATTTCATGTCAAGTGTTAATTTAGTGAATTCAGTGCAATAATTAAAAATTTTATTACTTTTTCTAACGTAAACATTAAATAAAAATATTTTTCTGTTTCTTACACTCGAATTTATTACCGTTTTGTTTAAGTTAACGATAACAGTGAAGGAAAATTAATTATAATTGCGAGGAATATTGTTTTTAATGGATTTGTTTATTAGTTTGTAGTTTTTTTTCCCAGTTTGCTAGATGAAACAAGTAAAGTTTTATAGCTAAAATGGTGGAATGTCTGGAGAAAACGTGTTGTTAAATAATTTGGCTTTGGAGTCTAATGACATGGTTGTTGATACACATCCTGTTGTAGACGACTTTGTGGCAATGTAAACTGGCTTGTTTCTTGATCAACTCGCCACTTTATGGGCAAAGTTGTCACTTTACCCACAAACAGGAAAATTACGTTCGAAGAAATTTCAGATTAAGCTTCTGGAAAATTAATTGTGCTGATAGAAAATCTTGTTCCCAACTCGCCCATTGACCCCTCATCTTGGAAAAAAAAAACTTTTTGGTAAACTTCCACCGGTTCTTGGCCCAAACAAATTTGTGTTCAATCTAGCACTTCCAGTATCGATTTTCGAAACGAGTAAATATTAACACTGCGACTAAAGCAAATGCTCGGTTAACCCATTAATTTTTTCTCTTCATTCTTCGATGGCTTAACCAGATATTTATTTTTGTTGTTGTTGTAATAATATTGCGACGCCCTTCTCCCTCGCTTATTGCAGCTGTTGCGCTGCGACGTTCTCTATTAATCCCCAACTCACTTATTGGTTTAATGAAGGGGCCATTTTTAATTTCATGGAAATGATTGTTTATTTCTAATCCTGTTATGACAATATTAAAATTGATATTCGAGCAAAAAACACTTTGGGATGGGCAGGACGCAAGATAATGCAGAGGAACTCGTTGTTTATCCATTTTTCTTGCCGTTGAAAGACGGTTTGTTAGGAGATTGGGTGTGCAACTCATCCTGTGTTGTAAGCTTTCCCCGAGATCTGATTACTTAAACTCAATTTGTGGTTGACCAACTACACCGTTTTTATCTTAAAAAAACGAAATTAAAAAAAAAATTTACATTAAATTTGGGGTTTTTTTAATTTTACGAATTGCTTTTGCGGGTTTAATACAGATTGGTATTTCGTCCATTGATTTTGAATTGAATTCATTCGGTGCGATTTGCTGAAAATCATTTTGGTTGATCATCTCGTGGGCAGTGAAGTGGACTTCTTATATATCATGGCCCTCCTCTTTCTTTCTCCTCTGTGCACACGGTGCAATTGGCAACAAGATGGGGGAGAAGAATTTGCCATTCTCGTGATTAACCTGGTTTGCTCAAGGACTGACGCATGTGGTGGATGTGGGGAGGCGAGTCCAAACCCAAGGTGTGCCGTGGTGGCTCTGCACAATGGCCACCCCATTCGGGCGCGCGCACCCTGAATAGCTTCAGGTTGAGTGACTTCCAATTCCCGGTTTGCTCCGATAAAGGTACGTAATAGACAGCCATGTTTTCAAGTGGCACGGGTGCTGTTGTTACTGAATGGAGTGATAGAGGAAGAGAAGGCAGAAAAGACCGCAAATATGATTTGTGTTGATGCTGCGGACACATAACTGCACCGGGACATGAAATCAGGAGTTTGCAGGAAGCCGTTTGACCAAGAAAAGAAACAGTGGGGAGAAATTGAGAAGATTCACGAAAAGAAATAAATTATTTTATTTTTTTATTTTTTATGAAAAACTTTTTTTTAAAAATATTTTTTAAAAAGTAATTGCTTATTACGTCAATCGAACAGCGAGTTAAGACGCAAAGCACTTTTACGTGTAGTCGTAAATCAAGAATAAGATGAAAAATCTGCACTCTAGTGAGAAAACGCATCGAAAGCATTTATTTGAATTTTACATTTTATTTTTTTTTATGTGAAATTAACTCAAAATCAAATTAAGCGTTTAATATTAATTTAAATGTTGATTTGGAATTTATTTTCAACCTGATGAAAGGTTTCTCCCTTTGTAAGCAAATGGATGACAAAGAGGGGATTTTTTTTTTTTTTTTGTATTTTGTATTTTGAATGGCACAGAGTTTAGTCATATGAATTCCCAATGGTTTCTTTGACTTTCAATTGTATGCAATACACTTACTTTTGAAAAGCCATGCTCACTCGGATATGAATCGATATATTTTCTCCTCTCCCCTCTTTTACCTTTTTTTTTTCTTTTTACAAAAAATAATAAAAAATAAAAAAAACTAGTGAGCAACACAACGATTTTTTGGTGGTGTTCTTTCTCTGCTTCTTTCCCCTCCTTCCATCCCCTTTCCACTTCCCTTGGGTGTTGACTGTAAATTAAGAAGCCAGCAGCACGGCTATTGAGCCTCAAACTCCCTATTTCTGGATGCACACTTGAGTCCAGGTGTTCCCGGCTGGGCTGTGTGGAATATTGGGCTGCACCACCATCAACCTCCTCCACCTTCCTCTCCTTCCGCACGGTTCGGTCTCTCACTCCGATCTATTCTACCTCGCCATTCAGAACACGCGGCCTGAGCGAATGGCGCCTGGCCATCAATATAGTCAATAGCACTTCACTCTGACATGGAAAATAAATTAAGCCACTGCATATATATTCGCTTCGCCAGCGGACCCAAGATGCCAAACACTACTCCCCCATATCTTAATTGAATTCTATATCGGATCTTTCTTCAAATTTTAGGTTTTTAAAAAAAGGAAAAAAAAAATTGATAAATAGAAAATAAAATTTGAATTAATTTTTTATTTATATTTTTTTTTTAAAATAAAAAAAAAATTTTTTTTTTGGATGGAAAAAGTGTCCAGTCAGTGAAAAATGTGGGTTTGCTCAGTTAAGGAATGGGGTTGGCAGTTGGCAGAAAATGTGTAAGGTGAGATGCTCGGTCGGTGCTCGGGAAGGTATGTGGCGATAAGACGCAGTAGGAGCAGCTCCGGGCAAGTTGATGTTGGCAGAGGCTGGACGGTAGCTGCCATTTGCAGGGGGGAGTTCGCCGAACCCTTTTAAAGTGTACAGGTGTCGTGTTGGATTCGAGTTGTAACTTTAGTAGTTTTACGTGCCCGTAGTAGACACATTGTGTTCATTCATTTATTCGCCCGCTCAACCTTTAAAAAGATGATTCATTCAGTTAAAGAGCATTTGATTTGAGCAATCGTGTTTCAACCTTAATGTCATTGCGATAATGTGGAAATAAAAAAAAATTGCTCTTTATTCGCTCTCGTTTCCTGTTAATGAAGTGATTCGGGATTTACATTCAGCCACCGTTTTAAATCTCTAAATCGCTGCGCAGGGGAATAGAGATACATTCCCTATTCGCACTAGGGTTTCTCGACTCTTTGGTCGGTGCCACGGCTCGGGGGAGTTGCTTGTGCGGTGGTCACATCATTTGTCCATTGGCCCAGGAATAGTTGCTCCCTGCAGCCTCTATTTAGGGATGGTCGACATAGCGGGCATTCCTGCGGTGCTCGCGTGTAGACGATGGAAGCCCACTTTTCGCTACACAAACCGACTAATTTTTTTTTTTATTCTTTAAAATTGGGAAGGTAATTAAATTTTTCCGGAAATAGGAAGTGGGATTTTCAGGATATTTTTTTCCTTTTAATTTGGTAACTGGTCAGTTCTCGGACAAAGTGAAATTGTGAGGGAATGCCCCGTCGATGATGAACGCCAGCAGGAATTAATCAGGAAATCCAATGGGAGCGATCGAAATGGGCTTGATGCCTTCCAAAATTAATCAGGATGATGTCATCAGGAGGACCATGTGCAGGAATTATTTGGATCCCCTCCTGTGTGCCTGGATGATGCATACCTATGGTGGGGGGAGGAAATGGATTTGTCTATTTTGAAACGACAGGGAGAAAATGAGAGAATTTTTAAAAAAAATCCATTTAAAATTTATGAAAATTTATCGCGTAAAGTGTAAACAAATGCGAGATTGAATTGAATTAAATACCGAGAATAGATTTACGAATTGGGAATTGCCTTTATGATTCAGAGTGATGAAGTAAATGGAATATCCCGCGATCACGTGAGAAATTCGTGTCAATATTCGCCAAGATTGGGTTTTTGTTGACAGCGTTTTGTTGGTGTTGGTTGAAAGCTTTATTTTGTGAGTGTGGCCAGGGCGACGTCACAGCTGTCTGTCACGCGTGTCTAGGTTGGAGTCTCTTTTCCACATGGGAGGATTTTAATCAGTCGACGAAAGGGACAGTCGAAAGGGTAGAATCCATTGCACCGACCGGAGGGAAGATGCGGTGAGACAGGAGTGCAGCATCCTGCGACTGCACCTGGTCGAACCGAGGGAGGGAGAAGGAAGGGACCGGGGGAGCTCGAGAGGGAAGAGGGGCGACTAGGGGAGGTAAAAAAGGGATTTCATTTCCAGCATCTTTTCTGCTGGAACTCGTGGGTGGAGGGGATGAGTAAATGGAATGAACACGAGACTGGAACTTCCAGATAAATATTGCAGGATTGCACATAGAGAGGGGTGGATTAGATAATCATGAGCATCATATTTCCATGTGTATCACGCTAGGTATAACGACCAATGCGTCATTCAATCAAATTATAACACTTTTTTTTTCTTTCTTTGAAATTCGTTTATCAAAGTTTTGCATTTGTTTAGTGAGGAGGGAGTTGAGTTGGTTGTTGACTTGGTTTTATCTGAAACTGTTGTTGTTGTGGCAACAGGAAATGGTGGTGTGAATTATAACGTTGAATTTTGAAGCGAAATGGATTGCGGTGCATACAACTTGATGTAAATGGACAGGTTGAGCACAGCTAATTAGACCTGCTTTTACCATTATGGCCCATTGAGTAGTGCAAATAGATCCTTCCATTTTGGGGTAAGTCGTTCGTGTTTAGATACTACACCTGGTGTTAGTTTTGAAAATTCGGTCGCCGGATCCCGGATCGAGGGGGATGTGGGGTTGAGGTGGGGGTGGCAAATGAAAGGGTCTACCTCTTCATTAAATACTTTTGACTTGTAATTTTCAAGTGGTGAATTAGCTTCCGTAATTGTAATTAATGAGAAGAGCCATTAATTACCTTCTTTTACTTTAAGGTTGATGTATCATTATGTAAGGAAGGAGGGAAAAATAGAGGGGGTTTTTAGGCTGTGCTCTTTCTCTCTCTCCCCCAGTTTCCCGTTGTCGGGGCGGGGTTTTTCGAAAGGGTGAAGTGGCATTCATTTATCTTTGCCACGTTGACTTGTAGTTGAAGTTGGTGGTTCGCTTCATTAATTCGTGACTTCTTATATAAGAGACCTGCTTCACTTGCCAACTGTATCATTATCGACTCGAGTTTATTTACTTAAGCTTTGGCTCGGAATAATTTTTCGCTCAAAAGTTAATCAATCTCTTTTCTCTATACAGAATATGATGATGAGTGGAGAAAAAAAAATTTTTTTTTAAAAAAAAAGTGAAAGTTTGTTGATCTTTTTAGAATGATAAAATAAATAATTTGACAAATCAGTGACAAGAATAAGGTGATATTTGATATCGCGTTTGAAATTTTAATTGGAATGGAAAACCACTAAATTCATTAATTGTGCATGTGCAGCTGGATCATAATTGTGAAATTAATTACTAACACGAAGGTGTAAATTTCATTAAAAGATTACGGTTATTGCCAAGGTATGTAAGCCCAGCTTGATCAATTGCTCGAAAATTCCGAGCGAAGTCAGAGAAGAGGTCAAAGGAGATTGTTTAGAAAAAGGAAAGGAGGTTGTGTGGGGGTATCGAGGGGGAGGAGTAATTGTTTTAATTGCTGCACGTCGACTTGGCTTTAAAGGTTGGGAAGGAAGCTTTTATTTTCCATTGCAATTGTGCACTTTTCCTCCACGTTAAATATGGCTCTCTTGTGATAGGATCAGTTGGCGACAATTAACTTTGTCGTTGGAGCAATTACAGGAGAGACGAGTGGAGCTCACTGCAAAATAAACGCCATAAATTAGGCCCACATCCATTGTGTGCAACTGATCAGGTAATTACTTGGCAGAAAACGTTGTAGAAAAATGAGATAACAAAAGAATAAATAAATGAATATTATTTATATTTTATTGCGAATCGTGTTGGAGTTGAGAGAAAACAGCTACGAGAGAGGGCGGTAAAAAAGATGGACATGAGGGGTCTGGAAAAAGACCACATTTATTATGATTAAGAGAAAAAGTGACTGGGGACCTCTTACTCACTCACATGTGAGTAATTCAATTAGCAAGCTCTGGCAGTGTGTTTTTTATTTGTCTTTTTTTTTTCCTTTTTTGGATGTTTATTATTTTTTCGAGTGATAAATTTGCAGAAGACATACGGATGGTGAAGTTCTGGATTCGAAATTATTTCGTGGCTATTTCAGGTGTGAATGTTATTAGTGCAAGTGGAAGATTGAAAAATGCAGTGAAGGTGAATCGGTTCTCGTGAGGTAGGGGTTGAAATGGAACGAGTGTGGGAAGGGTGGGGAGATAATAACATCAAGACGCGGACGAGTCGAAGCTTCGGCACTCGCTGTGAAATCGGAATCCAGGTGTGAATGAAGTTGAATAGACATCGGTTCCTTCAACCTGCTCCCAGAGAGCTGCAAATGTGCAATCGCATTTGCAGCTTCGAAAGGAAAGTGAAAGACTTTTTTATATATGTTTTAAAAATGGGACGGGAAGAGGAAATTTTTTTTTTTTTTAATTTTTTTTTTTTTTTACTTTTTTCAATGGAAAAAAAATGAAAAAAATTAATTGATGTTATTATATTTAAAAAAATTATTTTATTAAATTTTATTTAAGCAGACCTTTAGTAGTTTTGATTCCTTCACTTTTCCTGTCTCGTCACTTCGTTAAGTGAGTTGCAGGTATAGTGACAGGATATCCTGCTACTTGGTGATAGCTAATCAGGTCCAGCTCACCTTCAACACGCGGAAATAGGCGAGTAAAAAGGTAACGAAATAAAAAGAAGTATTAACATTGACCACAAGTTGCCACATCCACTTTCTAATGAAGGAAGAAGGAAATAAGGCCAATTTGGTCCTTGTAAATTGGCTAAGGTATTTTAATGCTCGCTTCATCAGCTCAATTAAATTCCCAGTTTTATATAAACTCTTTTTTTAAGTGTGATTACACTACATCGAAGAAATTTTTTTTTCTAATGTAAACAAATTTCATCAGCCTAATTAGACAAATTTCCGAGCTGCAACTGACTTTATTTTTGTTTTTAATTCTGCCAAACTGCAGAGTTATTTTTTTTTTCTTTTCAAAGGTAAACAGACGAGTGATGATAAATTTTCAGCTTTGTTGAAAGAAGTTGGAGAATTGATTTACCGAGAGATTTTTTTAAAAGTGCTGTGTTTTGTTTATTTGAAAAATGTTTGCCAACTGAGCTTTTATTTTTGTTCCAACCTGGCGTTTAATTGGTAGGTGGCGCCGTGATATTTGGCAGTTACTGTTGTTGGAAACCCACGTTTGGTTTTTCTCTAATTGGATAAAATGGAGCTTGTAGGACTCCGTAGTTAACTGTAACACGTGCCAGATGCCTCGATTTTTATTTTATTGTCTCGTTTGGAGTGAGAATTAAGGAAAATTGTTTGTAATTGATAATTCGAGAGTTTATTTTACTCATTATGGTCCATTTTTGGTCAAATGAGAGGTGATGACATTTTATTTGTTTATGTTATGATATACTATGAGGAATTCATTCTCTCGAACAGAAACCACTTGATGTGACGCCATGCTCTGAGTAAATAAACACGTTTTTTTAGAGCGTTTAATAGAAAATAAAAAGGGAAATATAATTTATTATGTTTTTAAGATGTAAAATTTATATTTGATTATTTTTTTAATTGCTAAGGAGGAAATCGTTATCAAAATTCGTTTCTAATTTCTCGAGATATCAGAAACGAAAGCAGCTCAGTTCAAAGTTGAAAACACTTTTTCAATGCGCACCCCACCTGTTATGCATTTAGTTCAAAAGTCGTGGGTCACCATATATGATTTATCTTTTTATTTTCTTTTTAATTAAAAAAAATAAAATTGTGAAACGATGTTTGAAATATGTCGACCTTATCGCGAGTGTCGAATTTCTTTTTGTATATTCAAAATAGGTTTCAAGAGGTTAGGGACATGTTGTTGATTGAAGATAATTTGCATTATCTCGGAAAAAATAATAATTTTTTATCGATAAGGCCATTTGCAACATCCTTTCTTCAGTGTTAAGCACAAAAACCCGTTGAGAGCAGAAGAGGGTGGCTCTGCAAATATTCAAAGTGAAGTGAAGTTTATTGAGATAAGCAACTCACTCGTCCCTGTATACACTCGAGAAAACGTGGCAAGAGAATATTGATAACCTCGCGTAACCTTTTGTAATAGTTCACGGCTGGCCGTGAGACTCAATCAACGCCAAAAATTGGCCTCGTGCCCACATTTTGTCTTGTAGGTGGCACTTTGTTTTAATTTTAGTGATTCACCTGTATAAGCAAATCTTAAATAGATGTGTTTCAGGTGTTGCAAAGAAAATTTGGCACCGGTTTTCTCCACTGGCTTCATCCTGTCGCCATTTTTTTTCTTTAAAAAAAAAAAAAAAAAAAAAAAATTTCTAAATACATTTAAAAGTTTTATTTTGGTTCGTTATTTCTGTGGAATGGGCATTGAAATGCTCGAGTTATTTTGATTTACACCTGAATGTGAGGGAAAAAAAGAGTTTTGAATTTAAAAATAGCGATTTGTACGTTTTTGCCCTTTTTCACACAACTCGCGTTTTTTTTCTTCTATTTTCCCCCCGATTTAAACCTCTTTGTTTTTGTTGTTTGTAGTGTTCAGTTGAGTACAAAAGAGGAAGTGGTTTTAAAGGTGACAGCAGTTAGCACCTTGTTTTGAGGTGCAGCATGTGGAAAGTAGAGATAAATACACCGGAATTGCTTTATGAGGGCGACCTGTTAGCATTTCATGCCCACGTTAATGGTCTTTGGCTTCCTCTTAGAAAAAGGACACCTTGTTGACCCTTCGTGTTGCCACTGGCTCGCATCTGCAGTGCAAATGAAAATATTCTAATTTAATTATCGTTTTAAGGCAAATTAAAATGCTTTAAAATGTATTTTTAAACAAACATTGAGACAAATTCTAATTAACTTGGGAAATCACGATTTATAACTTTATTAATTTGATTTTTTCTGTATGGAAAAACACAAAAAAAAAATTTTTTTTTATGTGTTTTTTTAAATAATAAATGAGGGGAGAAAAGAAAAAAACACTTTAAAGATTTAGTTACGGTTTATAAAAGAAGGTTCTGTGTAAAAGGGGTTGTGATTTCGTTCCACAATTTGTAGTTGGCAGGGGTGTAAGGGACTGCTGATGTGACAGAGATAGAGTGCCGGGCTAATGAGCGTGTGACTCTTAACAGCTGCATCGACTGAACTGCACACACAGGTACAAGACGAGGAGAAACGGGCGAGAGTTAATCCAAACGAGACTCATCTGGGTCAGAAATCCCCATTTTAAGGCACGAAAAGTCGTATAATGGAAAACGTTACAGGTTCACGACCCCGAACGAGCTGATATGACAGTTTTCTAGCCCAATGTAATAAATGTTTCCCCATCTGTTTCTCGTGTGTGTGGGGGGCGTGCGTGTGTATATAGAACTGGATTGAAAACCGTTCTGTTGAGGAAGGGAAAAGGAAAAAAAATGAGTGAGATGGTGACAGGTGATAGCATTATTTGAGGCGAAAAGTTGATTGTATACCTTGAGCAATTCCTGGCATTACACGGGCAGTCAAAAAGTGGAAAGGCAAGAAAAGAGAAAGTTCATTTGTCATCATTTCTCAATAAGAGTGAGAATTGCACTTATCGATAGAGAAAACGCTCATTAAAAGGACCAACCCTCCTTTTTTGGTTTGGTCTTATCGAATGCTGACACATAAGAAAGAGAATAGACCATTTTTTCCCCCATTTTATTATTGGATTTTGGCTACAGTTTGGAAATTAGTTGATAAAGATTATTTTCTTTTTATATTTAAAGAAAAAAATGAAATTTTTCTTTGTTTTTACGTGGATAACGAGCTTGAAATGACAACAGTCGAAGCAAAGAGCAAATAGTGAGTCAAAGTCACATTACGGCCCCTGAATGTCCACTAATTGAAGAGTAGGCGGCCATTGTACTTCGTCAACATGGCGGTCATTGCTCTCTCGCTCTCTCTATCTCTCTTCTCTTTGAGTTGGACCCTTTTGTTGCGTGTGATTGGTGGTAATCAGGGCCGTCCTCGAAAAGATGGAACCCCCAATCCATTTGACGTCCCTTACCTTCCTCCTTCTTTCCCTTCCCTACCTTCACCCGCACCTTCTTGTGTCCCCTCTTCTCTCGTCTAATGAACCCATTTGTTAGCAGATGGGAGCCACATGCTCCAAAGAACCAACTCAATGTTCAACAACACCTCGTGTTGCACCTTTAAACCATTTTTTCCCCTCGTTCTCCCTTTTTTTCACCAAAACCCCATTATTCTTGGAATTTCTAAAAAAAAATCAGTGTCGCTAATATTTTTTTAATATTGTCGTTTCGACGCTCTTTTTAATGGAAGCGAAAATCTTTATAATGCGAGGGGGTTTGGGGATAACGATTTGTTAAAATGGCACCATATAAAGAAAATTATCTTCTTTTATGAGATGAGAAATTATTTGCTAATTTGATTAGACCGTGCGAATGTAAAGGGTTGAGAGAGCAGTCGACTCGGTAATATTGACCAAGGGCTGGCGTAGCACGGCGGGGCACGGAGATGGGTGGGTGGGAGGGGTATCTGTGTGTGTTGTGACCTTGTTGTTGTTGTTGAAAGTGAATTTGAACAATTTAGTGTCGGTCTAAATCTTCTCATAAACAATTAAATTGAGCGTGAAATTTGGATTAAGCCCTGGCTGGGACAAGTAATTCCAGTCCAATTAGGAAATAAGCCGACAGTTTTGGGCGAAAATAGCAGTGGGCTAATTGTACGTTGGAGACGTGCAGTAGAACGCGACTGCCAACGGCAAGTTGCTGAGAAATTAATATGTGACCAACATAAATTTTTTCCCTGTCTCGTTGCAGCGAATGAATTTTTTTTCTTCTTTTATTCGACTGAAAGATGCATAAACATTTAAAACAATGTGCACTCGACTGACTCCATTCGAAAGTAATTGTGCTCTGCGTTTTTGGTTCTCGCAAAAGTGTTTAATTACAGGTTAAGGATTATTTAATGCACCGGCTGTTCCTTACGGTAAAAATGTTTTTCGAAACTTTATTTCTTCAACCACTTTTAATTTGTTTTGTTTATGAAGCAAATGGATTAATGGAGGGAGTTTTAGGGAATTAACAACTCGGTTTTTGGATTTTTTTTTCTTCTCACAATTGCGAGTTTATTTGTTTTGCGCGTGCGCAAATCAATTGTATACGACTAACTGTGCTAATTGGCTGTGTTTGGTTGCAGCTGCACTTGACAAGTCAAATATCAGCTACGTGAAATAACGAGTCTTTTGACTAAGGTGCAAGGCCAGATTATGGTCGAATTAAAAGGTTAAATACATAAGACTGCAAGTGGTCAAGCTTCACGTTGACCTTCGATGTTAGTGGACATCGGCGCTTTATCCAGCGTGTGTTGCAATTGAAAACCCCTTCCCCATCAATTTTAAATTTTTTGTTTGTTGTTACACCGAGTCTGCGTGCATTGGATAGAGATGGCCTTTTAATGCCTAAACCCTTCCTTTCCTTTTTACCCCACAGACAAACGCGTGCCTTGTGAGGCTAGGGGTAATATTTCACTGGATTTTGAATGAGGACCTTAATAACAAGAGACTATCAGAGGCTCGTAAATTGCCGGATTCTTTTATACTCGAAAAGCAGTTGTGAAAAGCAAGGGTTTTTCCTCCACCCTCCCATTTCGTATTCAATCTTGGGTGTAACGAGGACCTCACGCATTCCCAACAATAATTTCTGCCATTTTTATTGCTAAATATTACATAAATATTCAAAACTTTTTTTTCCAAAAAAGGATTAAGGTATAAATTGCCCCTTTTTTCCATTCAGGGCTCCAGGACATCCTTCAGTTACATCTGGTGACCCATATCCATCAATCCTTTAGCAAACTTTGAAAGGTTTCAAAGGGAAAGGGGGTTGTACCCTTTATAGTATTTGAACAGTAATCATAGTATTTATCTCGATTTTATGTGGATTAGATGAGATAGTTGATGAGGAACCGTTTTGCACAGCGGTAATATACTTTAGGGAACCTTTGATTTGGGGACCCAAATGGGGCGAAGGAACTGAAAGGTAGGAGGGGAGGAAGGTCACGTGTACGTCTTTTCACTTCATACCTGACTGGACGCCGCACACGCGCCGCCATTGTTTGCCAACGCTCCCCTACCTTACCTTCTGGCGACCAAAGAGGGGACCAAGCTGGGATCTTCAATAGAAAATTGGATTTTTGAAAAGCGAAAAATGTCGACGTCATTTGATTAATTTGGATAGTTGCAATTCTTTGCTTGTTTGGCATTCGATTAGCAGTGTTTTCAGTTTGTTTTTTCGTCTGTTAAAAGGTGTACTCTTGGGCATTTTATGTGTGCGTAAAAGGTGGTAGTGAGCAGTGGCCAGTCCCTCGCGCTCCATTCTTCAGTGGAGGTCCTTTCAGGCGAGAACAAAGCCGCCACTTGAGGGTTGTTTGCTGTCACAGAGAACCAGGATTAGTCTGAGCTATCTGGCCATCACTTCGCCCGAACGGGGTATTAGCTCTCTCTTTCTCTCTTTTCTACTTACTTAAGTAGGAAACAAGGAAAAATGGACCTAATGTATATTTATACAACTTTATTTATCGCCGAAAATGAAATAAAAATAAATTCGGAGATAAGATTAAGAAAAGTTTGAAAGGGTGTGTTCAGTGCGAAGTTTTTGAGCGCTCGAGTCTTGTCGCAGTTAAGTACAGACATCAGTCTTTTGTAGGGGCGACTAATTTAAGTGCAGTGAACTTAGTTTCTCATCAGCTTAAAACTACCTTTCAATTAAAAGTATTAATTGCATGAGTGAATCCGCCTTGGCTCGCTCGTCTCGCGTTCCGACAATTAAGCTCACCTTAAATTCCATGTGCTCGTGAAATATATTCGTCGCCTCCCACCCTCTCTTACTTTTCTCCATCCCCGCCTCACTTGTAATGGTATTTGGATTTTGCGACGATGGCAAAGCTCTGCTGCTGTCACTTAAAATCGGCGCATGTGTGAAATGCTCGTCCTCATCAGTGTCTTTCTTTTAATTGGATCATAACCTAAGTGCTCGACTCATTATCCTTTCCTAAGAGCGGAGCATCGCGCAAGAAATGTTGGACAAAACAACTTTTGACAACCGAATTTGTTCTCATTATTTTCATTACTCTTTTCTTTCTCCGTTCACGGAATTTTAATTCCAAAAACTCTGTTTTATTGGCTCTAACTCTTTTAGCACTTAAATTTAACTCGATTTAATTTTTTTTCTTCAATTTTATCAAATTTCTAAGCAGCAGACTCAACTATTTTTTTGTTGCAAATTGATTTTTATTACTGCGATATTAATTCCCTTATTTCGTTATTTATGGACGTCGAAGATGATATCAATTTTTTCCACACGCATTTCTAAGCAAATTGAGATTCGGCTAACTGTGAACGTTATGACGTCATTAATATCCAATGACAATTTTAATGAAAATAAAAAAGTTACTCACTTTGGGTCTACGACCTTTAAATTTTTTTAAAAAATTTTTTTAAATTTTTTAAATTACTCGATGTGAATTGAGGACAAGACCATAAACTTTGGTTTTTAAGAGCATCCGGTTGAGTGGATGAATGAAAAGAATTGATGAAAAGTGATTCAAAGGCGACGTTTAATAAATTCAAATAGAAAGAGAGGAGAATGGGCACATAGGAACGAAAGATATGTATATTTAAATTGATCATGAAACGAAACGCTTTTTCTCCGCTTTGATTCATTTCAGTTTAATTCAATGTGTCGTTTTGGATTGACACGAGCCGATTCTAATCGAATCTGGTCGGGGCTTCTCTCCCTCTTGTCGTTGGT
Organism: Stenotaenia linearis; assembly: GCA_034700445.1. Classification (NCBI taxonomy): domain Eukaryota; kingdom Metazoa; phylum Arthropoda; class Chilopoda; order Geophilomorpha; family Geophilidae; genus Stenotaenia; species Stenotaenia linearis. The sequence continues at coordinate 103,197 of JAQIXT010000008.1, read as the reverse complement.
TTGGGCGAGTGAATATTGAACAGCAAAAGAGAGGACAATTGGACGACATGATGACAATTTGATAGTTGTCACCAATTCGTAAACCGACATGTGAAACGTTTGAAATTTTAAACGCGTCATCACTTTGGCTCTTTCCGACATTAAGAGCTTCTCCTTCTTATCCGGTTTTCTATTTTTTTTCTTTTAAGTAACGTCTTTTAAAACCAAGATGAGATCTGTGTCATTTTGTTTGAAAAGATATTCGAATCTGATGAAACTTCCATTTTGCGGGCGTCTCGCACGCGATGCTCCCAGGTGTCTAAACTGATGGGGTGAGATTAAGATGTTGATCCAATATCCCATCTTGCGAGAAGACGTTCGATGTTGGGAGATGAGAGAAGCGATCTTCCTATTCAATAACGGACCCTATTTTTACCTTTTGTGCAACCGCGCGCTGCGGGCATTCATTCATTCATTCACTTTTCTTTTCTTTCTTTCGTTTCTCCTTTGTGTGTACCGTTACCTGGCGGTCTGTGCGAGGCATGAGGGGCTTCGTTTTGTGGTTCCCGCCACGCACTTTTGATCCGAGGGTCCTTTTCCCAGCTGTTTCCTATTTAATACACGATGAGGGCGCCCACATTTATTGATTGTTGGTGGATGGTCATTACAAATTTGAATCTGTGAATCAAATTAACCATTTGCAACGCCCAGTGACTCAATCTAGAAATGATTATGTAAATATTTCATATGTATTTTTTGAATTGAATTTTCGTAATAAACCTGACTTTCTACAGACTTAAAAAATTATTTTTCTAAATTTTTGGTTTTTTCGAAAAATTATTCAATACGTTTGACCCCCAAATCAAAATGCATATCTGAAATGGAAATTTCCTTTACTGATGACTCATTTAATTTTAATTTTTAAAAAAGTCTTTTAACTAAAATATGGTATTGAAATACAGCAAAACACAAAAAAAATTTAAAATTGATTTGAAATTTTAGTATTTGGAGCATCTTTTGATAAGACTTCTTGCCAATTCAACGTGGAGTGCATGAGTCCCAAAGGTGTTGGAAACCGTGATTGAAGTCCACAGTTGGTTGGTCTATGGCGAACGTTCTTTGACGGAGCTGAGTTGAGTAAACAGCTGTGGCTCCCCCTTTTGTCCTTCCTCTATTTTTTCATCCCACTCGTGTTGGAGCACAACAAACAGAGCCAGCATCACCTGGCTGGATGAAGTATCCACATCTTCACCCTCGCATCTCAGGTGGCAACTTCCTCGGTCTCTCTTGCAAATTACCCAGCCTGCGTCTCTCGGCACATGATAGGCTTAATAAATTTCTCCATGCGGGAAATTAAATCTTTCCCAGTCCTTTCTTTAGTTACGGGATCTGGAAAATAAAGAAAGAAAAAAACTCTCTTATAAATTAGCATTCCCTGAACTAAGGTTTTGTTTTAATAGAAATTCTTTGCTTTACAATTTAAAAAGATTTATTACTACGAGAAAGACACTTTAGTGAAGAGAAAAAAACCTAAAGGTATCGAAATGAAAATTTGAATATTTCGGTGATAGGATTTTTTTCTTTCTCTCACGTTGTTATTCTCTTATGATTGATAAAAGAGGAGATTAAGTCGAGATATATTGATGCGTTTAAATGAAAACGGTGATCGTCTCAGTTGTGGCAATTTATAACGGTAAATGGGTGGAACTGTTTAATGCGAGTAGCAAATTAATCAGTTTGTTTTTGTTTGCGCCGTTAAAAGAAGGATATAATAATGTTTTAAACATTAACTCAAAACAAATGACGCTGAAAATTTTTTTTTTAATTTTTTTTTTTTTTTGTTCGGTGAAATTTATTTAATGAATCGCTGAAAAGAGAAAAGAGAAATTTTTTATTATTATTATTTTTTTTTTTAAAGTGCAATTTTACCTTTTGATGAAGGCGGCATCTCGAGTTTTGTTTGTATTTGAGCGTCATCCGTTTTATGTTTGGCGATTGAATTTCTGACCACTTTTATCCGGGTCCCCGTTGTGAATGAACAGGTGAAGATTGGCGGATGAGTGACCCCCAAACAGCCAGGGTTTTGAGTTGCGTTTACTCAGTGGTCGGTCGTCTAGGAACTCGAATCCTCTTGAGTGCCACACGTGCCCACTCGACTCGCTCAGTTCCAAAGAGCCGTTCTACACACACACACAACATCCAGACACTCTCCTTTCATTTTTTAAAATACCCAACTTCGATCTCGAAGAGAAGAATTTTTTTTCCTTTTTCCTTTTTTTTTTAAGTTGACGAATGTCACATGACAATCGAGCGAGGTTAAATTGACAAAGGAAAGTTGAAGTCGAATCTATTTACACAATTGAAATTCGAGACGGAAAAATACAAAAGAAAAAATTAATTATTTCCACTATGAAAATTGTTACGTTTTATTAAAAGATGACATTTCCCCTCCTCTTGTTGCTGGAATTCGGTTGTTCCTCGTGGGACTTTGGTGGGTTTTCTTTTGTGAGCGCGTGACAGCTTGAGTGAAGTCGGTTTGTATTGGGCGTTCAGCGTAGGGGTCGAGGCTCTCACCTCGTCCGGTGAATGCTGCGAGCCACGCGCCATGCGTCGTGGGGATGCACGGCAGTGAGCACACACAATGGGCGTGGAGGGAGATCGGGACGCTTTGTGTGTCCCAGGTGAAGGGAGAAAGGTAAAAAGGGGAGGACCCTTCATCTGCCTCCCTCCGGCTTCCTCCTTTACTCTCGCTCTCTGTACCTTGATGGTTCGGGCCAATCTAACGATGGACAACTGGCTCATTTCCATTTGAAACGTTCACCGATGGCAGATAATGGTTTCCATCCCTTGTGTGAATCGACATCACCAAAGGATAAGCAAAGGAAAAGAGACGGGGCGGGAGGAGCACCGAGCATAATACGACGCGCGTGCGGACATGGACCATAAACCAAAATCAACAACAAAATGTTGCGTTATCTTTGGTTTGTGAATTTAGGAGGGATTTTGGTAACGCTGTCAATCCGTGAAAGGAGATTATTCACCTGTTTGCAGTTTTGGTGGGAAAAAATGATGAAAATGACGAAAATGACCAAAAGTGGGGTTTGCGAGTTGAATTCGAGTGAATTGAAAGGAAATAAATCGTTGTAATTGGTGACTTGTGCCAGGTGTGTTCTGTTCATTAGGGGACCGGAGATGATAATATAAGAAAATTTTTCACTGTATACATATCCCGGTGCGCAACTTTGCCCGTTGAATGGTGCGTCCACCCTCTCTGGGGTTTCCCATAAGACCATTGTACGGGAACAAGAAACGAGCCCATTGCCGAGCAGCTGTTTAGCCAGGTGCTTTTATTTGTGATTTTTAATCATTTTTCTATTGTATTGGCATGTTTTTATTCGAAGGAAAAAGCCTAATGACGTAGCTAGAATTTCAAGTTGGAAATTTGTCTCGTGCCAAGTTTAGATTGCGCTCGTATTAAATGATTATTGCGAGTGAGGAAATTAAAAATTTTTAAAGACGGTAGAAGTGAAAAAAGAGATTGTAAGCACTTGTGCATCTGTGTGTTGCGCAGTAAATTCCATTTTAAGTAGCAGATAATTTGCTGGCAACAAAATTCAGTGTACAGGTTAAGTGTTGGTGAAAAGTGCAGCAAATGAATGCTGCCACGCACTATATAATAACACATTTAACCAAATGGAAACCTCTTTCTCGTACCCCCTGAGCTTTCTTTGTGTCATGCACGCGCCAGGAGCAATTACCTTCATTGCATAATAACTATCTCAAAAGCCCCGGAGAGAGAGAAAGAGGAGGGAACAGCTCCGTGTGTAAGTTAAAATCCCATGAAAACGGTTGCTAACATGTGAGCTGAGCAGCAACACATTTCGCTTATAGGCTGGGATTGCCACGTTTTACATAATACACATCTGGCACACAAACCTAACATTAGTTTTTATTTACGAGTTGAATATTAGTCTTGAGTAGGATTTCATTTACATGATAATACGAGTTGAATTTGCTGCTTTGAATTTTTTTCTACCTAAGTGTGTGAATTCATTTGTTATTATTTTTTTCCCCGCTAATATTTTTTTTTTCTTTCAGGTAAGAAAATTTTAATATTAAGCAGCGCTGATGAAAGATGCTGGGATTAAAGGTTGGATTTGTTTTATATTATCTCGTAGATAATTTTTTTTTTTTATAAAAATTTTTTGTATAAAAAAAAATTTAATTTAAACGAGGGCGTGAAAAAGTTAAAAGGTATGCAGGTTTCTTATCAAAGCTCCTCTTGTGTTTTATATAAGCCGAGATGAAGTTAAACTCGAGCAACTTGACCAGCGCACTGTTATAATGGCTGTCTTTGTTCTCAAAAAGTTTAGTGAGGGGAGAAACGTTGTCTAGATATAAAAAACAAATTATGAGCTGAAAGAATAAGCGAGTCCTTTCTTTTTTATAAGCTCGAAGTCGCTGAAATGTGTCATGGGTTTTTATTGGTGGCCATCTGTGACGCCATATCAGGTGGCGGTGCCATTAACAAAGTTTTCGTCTTTGTTTATGCAGACGGGATCGAGTTGGCCCGTGTCCAGCGACTCAGAGCTTTGTGATCCGAGTAAACACGAGTTGGACCAATCAAAGGGAGAGGCGATTAGAGAAACACCTTTTTATCACTTTACCTGTCAGGTGATAAGTGATGGTTGTGGTCGGCTGATTTTACCTCCACCCTCGACCGACGAGGTGATTGGGTCTCATGTTTATGACTCCTCCTTTTGTTTTCCCTCTACTCACCTGTCCGAGGGGGCGGGAGAAGGTTCGGCTGCGAGTACTTGTTGGCGATGAATGTTTTAATGGGTTGGCTGAGAGCTGTTGCTGACACTTTTCATTCATCTCTCGTTTGTACATTAAAAGGGATGTTAAAGCGCTTGCCAACAACATGTTTGACGACTGGTTAGCCAAAACTTCAGTCTGCGTTTTCCACCATCGAGATTTATACTTCATTAAACGTGTCCCAAGATACGCGTGGAACGTGTTAATTTTTCACCAATTTAAATAATAGTTTCATTTAACGAATTTGCATCTCTTTAAAGGATTTTTTTAATTTTTTTAAAAAAAATTTAAGTATAAAAATATGATTTTAATGAGCCCACTTAAAATATAATCAGGTCGAAGCGCCGTGGTGTGTAAAGAGTTGGAACCTTTGAAGCAAAGAATGTAGTGGGTTGGTGGCACGTGCAGAATCTCAGTGATCCTTGTTGCTCTTAATTGTGGGAGAGGTTTCCTTGTGATGGATCCGACGCCCTCTCTTATCGTGGCGAGGAGCGTTGGCATGTGGCGCGCAAAGAAGAGAGAGAAAAGGGGGTGGGGAGGTGAGGGAGGGTTCACATTCCCAAACTAAGGGAAGTCTCGGCTTGTCAGGGGTTTCCGCTTTGCCACAGGCCAAGCAGAAGGTAGTACAGGAAACCTGCGCCAATGTCGATGCCCTGCTCTGGCGCCAGATAAGCGCCGCCATCCCTCCCTCGCCTTTCTCTATTTTCTCCACCTACACCTCCTTCGCGCCGACCTTTGGGTGGACATCTCCACGAGTCGGTGTTGTCAACATCTCTTGATAAGTGGCCGAGAAGTCCCCGGTGTGACTTCATGTAAATGTAAAGAATTTTCGCTTATGAGTATAAAGGAATTGAATAAAACGCCTCCATACAGCACACGTGAAAAGGATGTGTTGCAATGAAGCCATAAAAAATTATTTTCAGTTGAGATAAAAGGAAAAAAAAGTCTTTTCTTTGTACGTCCGTTAAGTTAAGTTTGGAACGCACTCTCAAAGGTATTGCCAAGGTGAGTCATAGATAAGAAGTATAAAAATAAACTTTTCTTCGCATTCTTTCTCCACCTGAAAAACGACACCTCTAACGCCGACCGAACGGTGCCGGCACCATTTTTTTCGATTTTTTTTAAAGTAAAAAGGGGCTGTTAAATCTATAAATAGACGGTCCCTTGCACTGATGAAACAATGAATAGCCTGGTGGGCACACATTGCCAAATTGGCCTTGGCATCCGGGGTAAAAGAGACGAGAGTCCAGGTAACGCCTTACAGGCCCCCTCGGTGAAATATGAGGGCACACATTTAGCGGATATTTTTAACTTTTTTACCACATAAAGTTACTCGTGTTGATTTTTTTCTCTTTCAACGAAGGGATGGTGGGAGCTCTTGGGTCATACATGTTTATTTTGTTTATCTTTCAGCAAAAAATAAAATAAAAGTAATGTAAAAAGAGGAAGAAGAAGAAATAAGATTGCAGGAATTGGGCCAGTTTCTTAGTTCGCTTTGTATTTGGGTCAGCGATGAAATATGAACCCTTTATTTACACAAATACGTCATTTTTATCTGTAATTCCCATCTTTAAATGATTGATTGCGGCATTTTGTTTGTTTTCTTCGGAGTTAAAAGGAAAAACAATAATAACGTAAAAGATCAATTTATTATTTTTTTTCCGTTTGCCAAATTGACAGTGTTGCAATTATGATGCAGTGAGGTGGAGTTATTTGCATGGTGTGCAAATGCGGTGATTATTTCACTTGTTTTGTAGACAGACAGCAGAAATGAATGCAGATGGGTGGTGGCGGGTTGGCGAGTGGGATTTGGTCTCGGTGTGTGCGACTATACGGCTTCTCTTTTAATTGAATTCCCTCGCTCTATTTCTCTTTCCTTTCTCTCTCTCTCGTTCGGAGTTTTAATTAGTGGCCAGGATGCAAGTGTCATTAAATCACAGGTTCACAATCAGACCGTCCCCCACTCCCACTTCCACCCCTCCTCTTTCCTTCGACACCCCTCCTCCATGTCTCTCTCTCTTCTCTTTGACGCCGTGTGCAAATTAAATTGTTTACTAATGTGATATATGCGAACGACTGGGATAAATACAAATGGCTGTCATTACACTGCCAACAGGCGCCACTCTGGGCGGAAAGACAGGAGCAGAATGGCAAATTGCAGCCGTAAAAAGCCCCCCTCCTCTTTCATAGTGGTGACTGTTCAACCCTTTCTTGAGGAAATGGAGGCCGATTTAAGGTGATTACTGTACTTCACAATAGAAGAAAAGCACGTCAATCAACGCACTTTGCCTCCTCGACTGCTAATAAGGTGTGCGAGCACCTCGTTTCTTTATAAAATGGCTCGTCCACTTGAATTTTAAGTCTCCATTTTATTTCATTTGTCCTAGATTGAATGAAAGGAGGGGGAGAGTTTCAGCAGCGAGTATAATTTTTTTATGTCGTGTCAGCAAAGAAATTCGCCGAATGTATGAGATTGGAGTGGAAATTGATCTATAAATGGGCATTTAGTTTGAACTGTTTTCTCTTCAATTTGATGTTCATCAAGCTGTAGGTGATTGTCCTTGTGAGAGGAAACCAAAGTGCCATTAACCGACTCTTCTCCCTTTTTTTCTTCTCTAAGACGACGTGTGAGAGTTAAAGATGCTGCACCTCTTGCATTCAAGTGGGTTCAATTCCCGTAATACCCATTCGGAGCCATGTAAATGGTCAGGTGTTGAAAGCGGTTCGTCCGTTCGATTGAATTTGCGGCGGATCGCTTCGGTTTATTAAAAAATCCACTTTTGAAGATTAAGAAAAAGTGACCACTGGTCATTGGTTTGCTTAAAAACCCATTAGTTGTTTAACCGTCCCTTCGACAGATGGCGCGCTCCCGTCCGAGGCTGGTTAAGGACAAAAGGACTAAGCCCGGTGTGATATTCAGGTATAAAATGCGAGTACCCAATCACAATTTAAGAGGGGGTTGCAGCACCTTGTCGACAGATGGGATCGTAAGAAGAGAATTCATTCAACCTCGATTGGTTTCCCGTTGCGGACCCCCCTCCCCACCTGCCCCTTTTTCCATTTCATCTTTCACCTTCACAAACAATCGTGTGTGAATAGAAGAAAGTATTAGTGGACATTGTGTGAAGGAAGCGATAGGAGTTTTGAATGTATAAAATATACAGCACCAACGATTTTGACGCCAAACGTTTAGTCACGGGACATTTCGTTTCACCCCTTTGACGATCGAGTCAATAGGAGTCCCATTGGGCTATGAATGGCGGCGCTATGGCTTCTCCCTGTCACGACAACTTACACTGGCTGTCATGTCAATAAGGAGTTGCTGTAGAACATTCTCAATGGTCTGTGACATCATTGACACCGAGACTGAGCGAGAAAAGGGAAAAATTGAAACCGTTGGATTTTTTTTTTTGAAATATTTTTTATGGGAAAAGGGATTTTATATTGAAATTGAAGTAAATTTTTATTTAGTAGAGAATGAGGTGGCGGTTGTGGGGGTTCTGGTTAAGGTGAGTAGTGTGTTGGATGCTGATGAAACGGCGGTGAGGGTTTCTCGAGTGAAGGTGGATTGTTCTGATGGTGAGGTCGTTGGGAGGCAAATTTCGTTGGCAGCAGGTGCGCCGTCGGTGCGTTTTACGAGGCGCCTGCCGAACTTTACGATCCCATCAGCCGCCGTTGGGCTGACGAGCGACGACGCCGGTGCCGAGGTGAAAATTGTTTTAAGCAACTCGAGGGGGCAAATTTTGCGGAGGAAGAAGAGGGTAAAGTGAGGGCAGAATGAGAGAAGAAGGTTGGGTGGGACGTGGGAGAAGGAGGAAAAGAGACTCGTTCGTTTTTCAATGTATGGGATTTTCTTCACCTTACCTCAATTTGAGCTCCACTTTGAACAGCGAGCTTTATTTATTTCTTTTTTTTTTTTGGAAGAAAGCAGTCAACGTAAATCGCATTAAATTTTAAACGTATATGAATTTGAGAGATTTGTGCGCACTCGGATTTTTATTATTTTGTTTAATGTCATGCGTTGGTTTATCAGGGAGGAACATTTATTCAAATTTTATTGTGAACGTGACTTTGTCTCGATTTACAAAGAGGGAAATAAAAAAATTACAATTTTTTCGGTTGATTTCTTTACAAGTCAATATTTGATTTTCTTTCTTTGGATCGAAATGGAGCCACGTTCGATGCCTTTGCACAATTTTGCCATTTTTCAATTTGAATTTAATAGATTTCAAACATAACGTATTCCCAGATGACACAATTAAAAGTTGCGCAACCCACCAACGACAACAGGAAGTTTTTTTTCGAATTTAAAAATTTTTGTGGGTTCAATTTCAGTTTATTCTTGGTTAACATACAGTATTATTCCCCTCTCCGCAGTATCTGTCAATTGTGGCATCTTTCCCTTTAGCCGCAGCTTCTCTTGTATAGGGGCATCCGAGCAAGGGAAGTGCGGCAACGTTGCACAATACGCGGGTTGCCGAGAACGTGATTTGCTTAAAGATGCCGAGGCGCATGCACAGCACGTGCAACTGACACCCAAGTGTGCGTGGAGAGGGCACCGGCCTGTTTTCTGTGAAGTGCAAGCCATGATTGCAGGTTAATGGATCGGGAGCCGTTCATCCTGCCTGTGAATTGTGCCTAGACTCACAATTTGTTGTCTTTCAACACCTAATATTCATTCTTTTTACCTGACAGAAAAAAAAATTTTCATTCGAAAAAAATTTTTTTTTAAATCTGAGAAATCTTTCCTGTGGAAACTGATTAAATCTCGTTTTTTTTTTTTGGTTGCACTGGAGTGGAGAGCAGGAGTTATAGGCGCGGGAAAACCCAAATCTGAGTCGCGTGTGTTGCACGTGCTTCCATCAGACCGGTTTGGCTCGTGGGGAAGGTAGAGCGACAGTAAAGGGACCCACTACACCTGGGGCTACCTTTTGTCATGTTGATGGCCCATTGAGAGTTGGGGAAATGAAGGGAGGTGATTTTTAAGCCTCTCTGCCCTCCTTTATCGAGTCAACGGCGCTGACATCTGGTGCCAATGACGTCACAAAATGAACTACATGCACTCATTAGGTATAAGCAATTCACCTGGTGCTGATCCTTTCACACGTGAATTAAGACAATAAACGTGTCAAAACTGTCGCCGGTTTGCTTTATTTGTTCTTTGTTGCTGTCTTGTTTCGGGCTTGAAGAAAGGGTTAAAAAGCGCATAAAAATGCAAGTTTTGTTTATATGCAGTGGCTAGTTTAGGCAAAAGTGGCGATGGGCTTTTTACACGTCGGAAAAGGGAAAAAGGGGCTGTCAACTCCCGTTAGACGAAGTGACAATAGATACCCGCATCCGGGCTGTAGACACAAAGAAAGTAATGGACTCGTTCCATCGAACTCACCTTCAATATAATAAGGGGGTGGACCCTCCCCCATTTCGCCTAAAAGGGTTGCCTTTCACTGGAGTGGAAGAGAGGGAGGGGAATAATAAGAGAAAAAAAAGGTGATGAAATAAGGGAAAAGGGAGTTTGAACCACCCACTCACTCGGATCCATAGAATCGAGTCTTTTTTGTGTAATTCCCTTATGAATTCGATTTAGGGATAATTGGGAGATAAAAGGGTTAAATGTTAATTAAAGGTTGGAGAGAAAATTCCTGTTGTCTTTTGTAATGAGGGAAAGGCGGTCGGTGACTTTGACAGATGCGTTTGTTTGGCAGTGCATGCGACGCGTGTCCGAAGTGAGTGACGCGTTTCTTGCACGGGTTAAGAGTCTTTTCTGTGTTTTTGACTCGCACGTGGTGCTTTGAAAGGCAAGTGTGAGGCTTGCCTCGGGTGGTGGTCGGAGAATGAAGTAGCAAACAGTGGCCGGCTTAGAGGTCGAGTGTTGGGTCTGTCCAGCGAAGAAGGGCGAGGGTGGAGAAGGGGCTTAAGTCTTGCGGGGGTGGATGTGGTCTTTGTTCTGTCCTCTGATCTAGATGAATGATGCAGGTAGAGCCGCTGCCAAGAATGCATGTAATAGCCTTGGGATGGCCAATGGCAGAGAGAAAAGGAGGGAGCATGTGGGCGGTGAAAAGAAACTCATGAGTCAGCAACTGGAACGGGGTCCATAGACGAACACTTTGGCAATCTAGATTAATCACACAGATGGACTAAGGTGACTAGAGCCGGCAAGAAAAAGAAGACCGAGTTGATGGTCCTTTCTCCCCTACTCCCCCCTTATGCATTCTGCGAGGTTTGTTGGCTGGAAAAAGCATCGGTCCGTGCACTTTGAAATCAAACAAATCCGCATCGATCAGTCGATGCGACTCACTTTTTGCGAACAACATAAAATTGTTTTTTTGGGTCGTCGTTTAGAGCACAAAGGTATAACGGAAGGGGAAGCGAACGTTTTCGATATGCATATCATTTGTAAAGCAAAAGTGTTGTGTATATGCAAATGGCGCACAGGTTCCTTACTATATACGTTACTGCTCTATGTATAATGATTGGGACTGAGTGGGATGCAGTAATGAGCAACGAGATGAAGATGATTAGGCGCCATTAGGGGTCGCTGTGTGAAAATGATTATCATCACAAAAGAGGAGTAATTTGGGCCGAACCAAGCCGTAGGATAAGCTTTCTCTGTCTATTTCTGCACGATGAATAGAGATTCGGTTCTTTATCTTACTATGAGCCGTGCGACCAACCAAACCAACCCTTTTCCACAAAGAAACACGGAACTGGGTATTTTAATTTTGCAAATTGCACGAATGAATGTGGAACAAGGAGTTTTTATCTCTTTGATTTGATCAGTTCCATAAGGTCGTGCGCGCCTTATCAAAATTGAAATTAGATATTTCCAAAGGGAATTGTGTAATTTAATTGAGTTAATAAGAAGGAATTGTATTAAGAAATTTTAAATTTAGAAATTTATTTAATATTAATATATTCCACGAATTTAAAAAAAAAAAAAAATTATCTTACTTGTTTGTATTTAAATTTTTGTTTTTTTTTTATTAAGAAAGAAACCTGTATTTAATTTTATCTAATCAGATGATTTGGACTTTGATGTGGTATGGAACGAATTGCAGATTGAGATTTAAAAGAAGTGATAACGAGGTTTACGGAAGATGGGTTTAATCCTGTTTGAGTTCCAAGAAATGCAAATCAGTTAAGAGAGACATCTATGTATCAAATTCCGTACTTCCAACTATTCCATTTCATCATTTTTTTTACTTTAAAAGAAAGTTTGTCTTCTAAAGTAAAAAGTAAGAAGTAATAATATAAAAAAAAATAAATAAAAACTGATGATCTCACCTTCAATAGCCCGAGGGAAATAAAGAAAAAATATCTCTTTGTAGGTGCCAATCAGACACCTCGACGACACCTTTTTAGACGAAGAACATCATTTTGCCCTTATATGGAAGATCAATAAAAATGGTTGGGTAATGGAAGTGTTGTTTGCTGATGGCTATCCTGGGGACACCGAGATCTGTTATCTTTCACGTTTAGGGATGAAAAATAAATCATATACCTTCAAAAGACAAAATAGACTGAGATTTTTTTTCATTTCTTTCGCTTTATATAAAAATTTGATGTTTAATGCCAGTTATTTTTCACTGATTGATCGATGGCTCGAGGGTTTTGGTGTTATCTTCGAGGGGGCAGGTTGAAGATGACTGTGCCCTTCATTTACTTATCACTCTATAGAAAGAGTTGGGATTGGTCACCTGGAAACACTCATTTCCCTCATCTCCGTTCTACTTAACCCCTGAACTCATTGAACACCCGAACATAGACACAAGCTGACACTCGCAGACAAATCTCGACACGATCACATTCGACGGTAAGAACAACGATTTTTAATTGCCATTTATTGCCATTATTCATATTCCTGTATATTTATGCTTATTTGTGTAACCGAAAACTGTGTATTTGACTCGATAGACTCAGATTAAGCTTAAGATATTTATTTATCGTTTGACCAGAAAAGTGTTTTGATATGATCGAACGACAGGTTGATTCATTCGAGTCAGGTGCTTGTGACTAAAAATATTTGTCCATCGATGGAATTTTGGGCAATAAAATATAATGAGGTTTTTTCATGCACGTAGATGCATGAGTCACTTTTAGTTCACCTGAGGACAGTTGAGGGCGCACATTGCCACACCAATCTCCCCTCGCTCTCTGCCGCTTAAAAACACACATGGAAACCCAGATGTGCACGTGTGGGAGGTAAAACCCCACCTTCGCGAGGGAGGGGGATTAGTCACTCGGGTTGTAAGACGAGGCCCCAGGTTTCGAAATTTCCCTCGCCTCCATCAAGCCCCCTCTCTCACCTCCCACGCGTACTCATCCCCCCTTCTACCCCGACGTCCCGTGTCTCGTCTCCTTCTCTCACTCTCTCTCTACTCTCCTCCAGGGCCATGAATCACCCTCATCTGTTGAGGTTGGGCTCCACTTCCCTGTACCCTCTGTACCTGGCTTTATTTATGATGTCAACCATTAAAAGTGACATCTCGTGAGGGAGGCGGTAAGCTGGATAAGCAACACTGATAAAACACTGAAAGCTTTGTTCTCCCGGCCCTAGTTGGCGAAGATTGTATTTTTATTTAGCGCAAAGTGTGTAGTTTGCTGTAATTGACAAACTGTGGCGATTTTATTTTTAGGACAAAGAGACTCGTTGAGTGGACGAGGTTGTTTATTCGCGTCCAACGAGGTGTTTCCAATAGTTTTTTCTAACTTTTTTGATGTATCAGGTATTATAATGGGGTTGGGTATTGGGAATCACGTGACGGTATGTTGTGCTGCCTCGTGATTGGGTGGAAACATGATAGGTACCACATCTGGCGAGAGAAGAAAGGCAGCGACCCAGTTGTGTCTGGTGACCACTCCTCCTGAGGGGCAAATTAAAAAAAAAAGTTGAGTTTGGTCGGCGTTTCAGGCGTGGTTTTGTGAAATACGGTGTTTATGGGTTCTTGGCGCAGAAATAGGAGTTTAATTTATAAAGTTGGCAACGGACCTGTGGTCAGTTTAATTTAGAGGCCAAAGGTGTGCAAGTTTATAGTTGTGGTTAAGTGGTGTTTACCATGAGTATAAGTTAAGTTAGTAGCTCAGTTGCAGTTTGCTGCGTATGGCAGGACATGAAATAGAAACCCGTCTCGACTCGGTTAAGGATCAAAGTAAGCGAGTCAAATGCAGCGTGACAGTAGCGCTCAGCGTTTCGGGCTCAGGTGCGATCGTTCTCCAGATAATGATTGTGGCCAGAGCACAAAGAGACAGTGGGAGAAGCGTATAATTAACGCCTCACCTGCCTCTTCATTCCATCGATTACACGCAGGTGGAAGTGGAAGCAGAGCGCGGATCGATTTAGAGACTCATAATCACCCAAAAGCCATCAACGGCTGCGTTTCCTTCGTGTTTTTGACACTCCCCTCCCTATTTTTTTTTATTTTAATAAAATACCTGAACTGACTGAACCATTTTTTAGGAGGAAACGAGGGAGGGCGTTGATGATCTCAGAGCGTCACCTGGTGCTGATTGAGCGTAGGTGGTAGAGTCGTTAAGGGGTAATTTTGTAGTGGTGTATAATGTCATTAATCATGCAATAAATCATGATTGGATCGAATCTGGAATACAATTTAAGGGATTAAAAATGGGCGTGGGAGTTATTGATGAATTTGTTTTGATGATGTAATTAATTTACGCGTTTTTTGTCGTTGTTATTGAAATGCAAGTGGTTTTAAATTGAAGCGGTCTTGTTTTTTGATTCGAAATTAATGTGTGGAGAAAATATTAAAAGGTAGAAGCAAATGTTTCTAGTAAAACGAAGGGGGAAAAACATTACATTTCCATAAATTAGGTTTGGAGAGACCTGAGCTTGCTTTTATATGAATTGCTGGCAACAAACTGTGTTTGCATTAGAAAGCGACGTAGTGGGAGTCATTTAGTAAAGTAAAAGCTGAAACACACCAACTGTGTCATAGCTTCGTTTTTCAATTTAATTTCATTCTCTGCTCCATTTTGATTTAGCTTTTAGCGCACTCGAAATTATTGAAGTTGATTTTTTTTTATTTTTGTTTTTATTATTTCTGTTTGTTGTTGCATTACCTGAAATTCAATCCAAGTGTTGACTGTTTGTTGACACAGTCCATGTTGGTGCACTTGACGGAACTTCTTGTGGTTTTAGTAATTTTATTCCGAGCTAAAACACAGCAAACAATCCTTTTTAAAATACTTTTTATAAATTGCATTTCTTTATTTAACTTGCAAGTAAATTATTTATTTTTTCTGGGGCAATGTTGTTAAAGTTTTTTTCTCATTTTATCCTGCGCTTCTCCATTTCAAAGAAATGTGGTCAAAGGTGAAGTATGTGTCTTTAATTGGCTGATTTATCATAAGTGTACATAGGAAAAGTGAGAGGAGGCTTTAGATTGGCGCAGAGGTCGTCCGTTCGCCTCGTGCTTCTCATAAACCATTCAATTACTTTGTTATTTTCAACTTGGCCCACAAAGGGTTAATTGAAATATGCCCATGTTCTGCCATTTAAATTGTTGCCAGAGATAAGATGCATTTCTTCGTCAATTTACTACGTTGAAATGGAAATAAAAATAAAACGTGTTAAAAAATTCAGTCCAAGCTTAAACGTGAGAAATGAACGCGATGAAACATCTAATAAAAAGGATGTGAAAATAAGGAAACGTTTTATTTACGTGTTACGTCATGAATTATAAACACGTGCGATTTTTTTCAATTAAGATTTAAGTGGTTGGAAACGTACATAAACTATTAATAGATAAGGTGACACATAAAGAAGATTTAAACTCATTTTTCACCTGTCACCTGCGCGGTGCGGTTACAATTCTTCTTGCCGATGGATGGGATAAAAAGAGATTTCGGGGAGGGGAAAGAAATCTGTTTTCTCGTCTTTGGATTCGAGGAAAGTCGGAAAGGTGCACCGGAGACCTCGCAGTGGACGTCTGGATAATTTTTTCCTATTTTTTTTGTTCTGTTTTTCAAACCCCACCCCTCCCGCCAGTATGGAGCCAGATCTTGTCTTTTATGCGTGATGGTTTCATTGGACGTGTCAGCATTTTTTCAAACCCCCCTACCCCTTTTTTTCTTTCTCCTCTCAACTGATGTCTTCTCATTGGTTTTTGAGCACAGTTTTTTCGGTTTGAATGAGGCGTGCAGCCAAAACGACGGCACAGTATGCGTCCAATTTATTTGGCGACCTCTTTCTTCGATTTCTGTAAGCATAAAGCGCTGTTGAGGTTTTTAAAAAACATTCGCAATGAAAGCAGAAGTTTAGCTTGACATGAAATGTGGGTCAGGACGTTTGTAGCTTTTATTATTTACAAGTCCGCTAGTTGTGGGTGATAAATAAGTTTGGTCTGTTGATTAATTCGCTTAGCACGCGACAAGAGACCAACACTTGTGACCGGTGGACGTTGGATAGAAATCCGAGGTCAAACCTCAATAGGTCTTCGGGGACCAATGAGAAGACGCGTTTCCATGTGTACAAGTCGGCTATCCATCCCCTACCTCCATTTCGTCCCCACCACCTCTCCTCGACTGCCCTTCCAACCACCTTAACGCTGTCATCCAATCACCGCGACGGATTTATGTCAAATTAGAGCAGGCCCATGTGCGCGAGTTGTGCAGTAGACTCCTTGATTCATGACGAGACCTCGTTTAATTGCATCCCAGGTTATGGCCCACATAAAATCTCAGGCCTGGCATCGGAGGCGAAGGGGCGACCTCCTACGCTTGGCCTTTGCCACCGAAGGGAGTGAGCGACCTCTTCACTTCTTCACTGCGAGCCAGTACGAAGCAATAGTGGATGCAATAGAACGCGTTGCTTATCGCTCCATCAGTCGTTTGTGCCAAAGTGTTAAGAGCTTGTTTGATGCTTCGCCGTATCTTTTCATTTCTTGATTGGGTTTCATCTTTCGTTCCTCTTTTTTCCACACCCACAAAGATGGAAGCGTCCCTCGTTAATCGAGTCTTTATTTATTGAAGACCGCGTGACAGCCAATTAACTCGTTAGAACGAATTCCTTGCATCATGGAGCATGAGAATAATAAAAGGAAATTTTTTTCCCTCCCCCTTTTTCTTCTTTTATGATGATCCGTCCAAAAATTAAAACTTAAACGATGCGGAGGGATAAAATAGTTGGTTTGGAATTTCGTCCTAACGAGGTGCTTGACTCTCACTCGTACTTGTGTACGGGGAAAGTAAGGATGAAGTGCTATTTTCAAGTTGAGTTGAAACTACCTGGTTGCTATGTACGCAATGATGGTGTGCAACGAGGAATTTGGTGGCACATAACACGCTCCAACTTGGAGTTGCTGGACCCCTTATATTGATGGTTGGTGGCATGCCAACTATTCGGAGCGGCACAAAGTAGTGGATTTCCATAAAAGTCAGCAGCTTGCAGCACACCTGTGCAGAGTCGTTCCAAATGACGAAATAGCATCTCGGCTTTTCACCCCCTCTTCTTCTTTCTTCGACTTTCTATTTTTATTTTTATTTTCATTTCTTCCCTGCAAACTTTAATTTTCGTTATTGGAATTATACAGCGAGCAGCGTATTTTTGATGAAGTAAAATGAAGTGAGCAAAAATACACGGGGGTGTGAGTTTGCCGCCGTGTCTTCTAATTGAATCTGTTGGCAGATTAATGTACGCAGAACAAGTTGTAATCCCAAATTACAATTCTCTCCGGTTTTGATATTAATTTGGTCGGCGCTGTTCCGTTAAAAGGAAAGAGATGGGAGAATGTGGAGAGGATATGGGGTGCAAGTTGGTATAATCTGGGCCATCGGCACCACCAATTAAAGAGGATTTAGACAAAGAGGGAACACCCCAATTGAGATATGTGTGCTAAACATAATGCGAAATTGCTTACACTTCAATTTTAATGCAATGCGGAATGAGTAACGCGAAATATTAAGAAATAAAAAAATAAAATAAAAAAGTGATGGACTTCGTATATCCTTATTGATTTTCTTCCTTTTTGCCCCTCTTCTTTCACCGCTCGAAACCTCGTTCGTGATAGAACCCGAGATCCTCCTACACACCGGAAGTAATAAAGGAGTTTTGCGCAGGGCTTGCAGGACAAATTCAGGTGTAATGTAGTTGAGTTGTTCACTTTTCTTGGCTTTGAGCTCGAGTTGTCTTTACTTTTCTGTTTGTTCGATTTGTGGTCAGTTGGGTTTTTTTTCCCCTTCTCTTTGAACGAGAATATTCCAACTTTGGAATTCGGATTTTTTATTTCAATTTCTCTTAAGTGCGTGATTTAATGAATGGTTAAATTTGTTGGCATCAACAAGATTTTAGTGAGATTTGCAAAAGCTGAATCTGACAGTGAGATTTATTAAAGCATTCAAAACCGTTGCAGCATAGTTATTTTCAATTTTCCCCCTCTTTTTATGAAAACAATTCTGGAGTGGGTGAGAAGTGATTTTTTTTCTCTGTTTCTTGTGTGTGCCTGTCATCTGGAGTTGAGTGCCTTCACTGACGCGCTTTTGCTCATGTTAGTAAACTCTGAGGGAGCGTGTAATTTTATAACAAGCCGTTAAGTGATAAAATCAGAGCCGGGGAAAATGAGAGAAAAACGTCTCTTCGTCTTTGCTCGATCCATATTCGTGGAGAGGGGAGAAAATTCTCTCTAACTGGTTTCAGTGCATTTGTTTTCCATATTGAGAAAGAAAAAAGCCAACTTCTTTCCTTGTGCAATTTTTCCATTAGCATGGAAATTGAGGGAAAGAGAACGGGAATTTCGTCGGTTTTGGCGTCACAATGTCGCCGGTATTAAGATTCGGTTCTGATTAATGGTTTCTGGTGGAGGGTGGAGAGTGGTAAGAGATTGGCGAGGGTTCCACGGAGGTTGATGTTCAGTGGTAGAGTCGGTTTCAACACGGGATTCCCTTTGGGACTCTTCATTTCCATTCTGATGGTTGCAAATAATTCGCTCGAGAAATATGAATGAGGAAATTGGCGTTTCAAATGTGGCGAAAAGAAGAAAATTTGACAGGTAGAATCGGGCGAACGGAATCAAAAAATTATTTTTTTATTATTTTTTTTTTTATTAAGTTTAAAAAAAGATTAAAAATCCCTCAACGATTTTTTTCTGTTTTTTTACTCATTATTAATATAAATATTTATGTTGAACAGAGATGAGTGCGTCACAAAACTGGATTTGTGCCAGTTTAACCCTTTGAACTTTTCGTCTCAGTCGTGTTTTTGATCCGATGCCAATTAACTCGTTATGAGTAGCCAGTGTCAAAATAAGTCAGAAAGAAAATTTATCTTTGTCATTTTTTTACGTTTATACGGATAAAAAGGGGGAATGAAACTACAGGAGTTGTTAAATTTTGAGTGTGTATTACAATGGCGAGTTAGTGCGAATTAAGAATTGAAATTTTCCTATTATTCCGGTTTAAGAGACGCAATTTAAATGTACATTTGGCGCATTTTACTGCGTAATATTGGCCATGATAATTTGAAAGGGGGTTTTCAGTCGAGACTCGGTTACGGTGGATTGTGGTTGACACTTTGGGATTTGCTTTAACTTTTTATGAGTCGTAAAAATTGCGGACCACACATGCATTTTTGTTTTGTAGCTCAAGGAGAATTTAATCTCGAGCACAAAATAAACTTGAAGAAAAAATTCTTTCCTTCAAGTGTGAAACAAAACGATTTGTATGAAGTCACGTGAATACAGTCACGTGGATATTGAATGCGCATGCGTACGATGGAAATCTGATGAGTCCATCGGTTCCCGAGGGCACCTGTTTGCAATTAAGAGACAATGGAGAGTCACCAAGTTTTCTTTGAGTCATATGCCGACAAGGGTCAGTTTTACAGCGTTAAAAACGTGTACTTTATACCATAAACGAATAAAAAAGGAGAAAAAAATGTCATCACCGTATTTTGTTTGTTTTGGAATGTGTGGGGTCCTCAGCCGAAAATTGTAAAAAAATTTTGAAAGGGGAGAGTGTCCGGTTTGGCCTGATTGGGCGAGAAGGTAGATAAGAATTGTCTGGTGGTGGACAAAAGAGTAAGTGAACTGCTCCGAGTGACCTGTGGTCAGTGTGTACTTGGGCAGGAGACAGTGGCCACTGTCTGATCGTACAAAGCCGCAGTGACCAGCGTTTGTTTTGTGTTTGCTTGCTTTGCCAGATTAACACAGGTCAGTTTACAAAGTCACTTGTTTGTTTTTCTTGTTTTTTTTTAAATTTGGGATTTTTTTAAAAAAATTATGTATTTATTTTTGTAAGGTGGATTTCATCACCGAGGTCAAATGTTTGAGTTTTGACACCGGACTGTGAAAACTAGGGAGGGATGGGAAGTTGAATCATAAATTACACGAGAAACTACAAAGACGGTCTTTGATCAAATTGTGAATATGAGGAGGTGATGGAAAAGGGATATGGAATTGAAGTTCGAAAGTTGTCTTGGGGTTTCAAGTTGAGAGTTGTTGAATGCACCTGTTTTTTTTTTTCTTTCTTTCCCATATGTTGAGTGTTGGTGCTGTTTTTCAAACTTATTTTGGCCTTTGTACAAGGCGCGTGTTTTAAATGGAATAAGATATGGAAGGGCGAAAAAGGGAAGTGCTCGGCCTCGTTCTGAATGCACAAGTTGAGATAAGACATCTTTTGCATCCTCGTGATGCAAACGCTTCTCGCTTTTGTGTCTTACGACTCTAGCACCTGTGAGCGGTGTTGTACTCTTCGTTCTGCCCTGTTTCGTTTCCTTCATAATAAAGATGACAGACACTACACTTTTTTTTTTCCTTTAACCTTTTTTTATTTCTCTTTTATTTTTTATCTCTTTTTTTTTTTTTTAAACGTGACATGGTTTCAGAATTTGCCATTCATTCCTTTTTTTTTTCTTTCCAAGATTTGTTGTGACAAAATTGAAAAGTTGTTGCTTTAGTGTAAGTTACTGGTAGGAAAAAGATTTGAAAAATGTGACCAACATGGTGAAGGCTTGCATTTGCTGAGTGGACGTATTTATTTTTCGCCATCATCAAGCCTTTTTCCTGTCCTACTTGGCTCGCAGCCAGGTGTTTTCACACCTTTTCGACGTGGCGTATTTGCCAATTGCACTTGGTTGGAAGGCTCTGCTCGCCAGTTGCCTGTTAAAGCACCATCACGCTAGTAAATGTGCGTCTCGACCAATGGACCGTGACCAATCAGCTTCAGGTTCACATGTGTCCTGTTTGAAAGAGCAAAAAGCAGGAAGACAAAAGAGCGGGAAGAAAAACGGGAAAAAAAGGGGACAAATTAGGCTCAGTTGTAATAAATACATCTCCTCGCCCCATTAGACTCGGGTTAAAGAAAATCGAACGCTGCGTTTTTCGTACGGCATTCCGGGGGTTTAAACCACCTGAGAAATCAAACGAGCCACAAAGTTTTGAGTGGCAACTACCCGTGCACTCATGAGAATTCAGTTTCGTTCTTATTTTTAGGTTAAAGGTTTTAAATCTCTCGAGATTACTTTAGAAGGTGGATTTATTGATTTTTGTCAGCGACTTTCCCAACTACACCTTCAATTTTTTCTCTTTACCTTTTTTTGTGTACGTCTTCAGTTAACATATGACTATTGACAATCTGTCACAGAGATTTGTCTTTTTTTATTTCATTTTACGAGATCCTCAAAATTGGAGTTTATGGACATTTTTTTCCATCTTTTTTATATTTATTAAGTCGAGTTGGATTTGTAAATTTACTAAAAAAAATTTATGATATTAAAAAATAGTTCGCGTAATATGATTAAATTCTCATATTTAAGATTCCTATCGCATCTTATCCGTTGAAAAAAAAAACAATTAAATTTAAAAAATGGGAAACAGCTGAATAAAATTGAACAACTTCAACCTATTTGTATTCAAGCGACTTTTTTTTTTAAAGCAAAAAAAATTAAATTTCTATTGGATAATGTAATTGAAAGGTTGAATAAGTTTTCTTATCGCTCCTATGCGAATCCAATACCATATTTTGTGAATGAAATGAGTAGATCTGTGAAATCTTTCGAGTCGAGTTAATCGATCCCCTTACAAAGGGAAACGAGGGTGTTTCGGAAAGAGACGTGGGGGTGCATAAAAGGTATCACCAATAACGACATATGTATATTTTATCCCTCGCTCACAAACTGTATCCACTATTGGGAGGCGGGATGAGGGTTGCCTAGCAACCACCGAATTTGTGGGCCATCATTTAAAGCCCATCATTTTGCACGGACGCTGGTCGGTGGCGCTAGCATCCGAAGGCAGGGAGGGGGCGGGGAGCGTCTTCTTTTCCCCTTTTCTATCCTGCTATTTCTCTTCCCGCTCGGATGGCGCCACGCTTCACTGCGCATATTCAGATTTTGTTATGGACGTACTTCGTTTTAAACAAATGTTATACGAGTTTTTTTTTAACTTTTTGGCACACATCAAGTGCGGGAGGTTTTGTTGAGGAAGGGGAGATCACCTAAGGCCTAGCGGGAATTGTCCAGTCGAGAGGCGATTTATGACCTAAGAAATTGATCACTTGTTTGCAGCAAGGCTCGAGATTAATTTAGAATCAATGACAAGGTTGTAAAGAACATTTGATGGGGTTGCAGTTTTAAACTATTGTTTTTTATTTGGGAAATGTTCGGGTTAAATATATTTGGTATTTTGAAAGTAAGATAACGGTGCCAAGTTCTGTTAGTGCAATTTTATTTCAAGACGCATTGAATTGATGTGATTTAAGTTGAATAAATATTTTTTTTAAATTATTTAAAGCGAAATTGTACGGGATAATAGTGAAATTTCAGGAATTCGGTGCCAAGTAGGTCTAAAGTTTGTTGGAATGTGTTCATTTGGTCTAATTAGTGCCAGCAACCTCTCCACACCATGAATTGATTGCCTAAACAAACGTTGGTTTTTCATTTAAGATACTTGTCTGGGATTGTGTACATAAAGGAAAAGCCACGAGTTAAAGTAATTGCAAATGCCCTTTGCTTTGCATTCCTCAATCTGTCTCCAGGTGTGGGTTTGTTGAGGCGTGTGAAAGTGACTGCAGGGATGAAATGTTTATTTATCTAAGGTCCTGGAAGGTTGAGGAGTTTCAATGCATCTTAACCCCCTCCACGAAGTTGATTGTTTATTTATTTTCCACACTTTGATAGCTGTGAACTAGACTTTGACCGGTTCAATATTCGCTACTTACCCGACACCGCTTTATAAATTTTCTTTAATAAATAACGAATCCATACTGGTTTACCCAAGCTGTGTGAGAGTCATCTGTTGGAGTGATTAAGAAATAATTTCCTCGATGTTTACGTTAGAAAATTGAATTATCTCCGTTTTACCTATTGCCTGCATCTGTTAATAGTAATTAAAAACCTCTGCACTAATTGTTGATGACAAGTGAAAAAGCATTAAAATTACTCGACTGGGGATTGAAATGGCCTACATCTTTTGTGGCACCTTGTGTCTGCGTGTGGTTCGCGTGTAGGAGGTGCGGTGATGAGAATGGCGCACCTTTCCTTCCCCCTTTCCGTCCGAGTTAAGCAACATGTGCTTACCAGATGTATTCGACAATAAAGAGTTAGAACGGTTACTATTAAAGGTGGTTCGACCACAATACCCCATTTCCTGACTTCTCCCACTATCTTTTTGCTCTCTTTCCTGTTCCTCCTCGACTCTTATCTTTGTCCCAGGTGAGGGGTGGGTCCTTTTCTTTGAGGTGCGTTTTCTTGATAAAAACGTCTCCATCTTAATTACTGGCAACGAAGATGTAGGAGTGGAACACTTTGTTCTTAACTCAAACCAAATGTGCACAAATTGGATTTTGATTTCCCTTTCCTTCTTTTATTTTTATTTTAAACTCTTTTAGCTCACTAATTGCTGTTTTTGTTTTTCTACTTTTTCCTAAGTGAGGGTAAAGATGAAGTAAAAAGTTGCAAAATCAATTATCAAGATTTGTTTTGACGCTCAGTAAATTAATCCAAAAGTCGCTGTATATAATTAGATGCATTTTTTATTCTTTCATTTCTCTTCGTATAAGTAATATTGTTGTTTGTGTTGACAACCGAATTGCAGCGGGTAATGAGTGGAATGTGAAAAAATGTAGGAAGAGAAGAATGCTGCAGCAATTGTATAAAATATTTGCCCTTATTAAATCGTGTCACTCAAGATAAACGGCTGATGAGTGAATTTATTCGAGTGTTAACGTTGTGTTTTACGGACAAACGTGGGAGTAAAAAGTGGGGACTTAAAGGGGTGAATCGATGGTACCGTCTTCTTGATTGCTAATTACCTGTCATCAGTTGCTGGAGAAAACGTCACAGGTGCGCCCGCTTATCTCAATGATGTTGAGAAATTAGCATTTCGCTAAACCAGAAAGGGGGGTGTCGCGAGCAGTCTGAGTTGAACCCCCACTCTATTCCTTCTTCATTTCGCCTACTGGGATTTAGACTCGATGTTTGGGTTAGAATGTGTTTGAAACAAATAGAACTAGGTTTGATGTTTGACTTTATCTGTTTGGATTTGGTCTCTCCTCCATTTTATCCTTTTATAGCTTACATCAAGTCAAGTGAATCGTTAGAGATAAGAATGAGGAATAACAAATTTTATTTGTTAAAAATGTCAAGTTTGGTTATGATAAAATTTTTTAAAATATTTAAGTTTTTTAAAATTTTTTAAAAAAATTTTGAAAAATTTTAAAAATGATTTTTTTTTCCTTTGATGTCTGACTAAGACGTTTTTGTTTCGTCGTGGACGAGTAAATTATGGCAGGTGATGATGATAATGGGTGCAAAGTGAATTTATGTCGGCGATGTGTCACGACTCTCATTGACACAGCGGAGGAGTCGGTTGCGTTTTGAATTATCGTTCAACTCCAGCTGTGAGTAACGGGTCTTAAGAAAAGGTGAAAATAATGTTGTGCTTCGTGGACAAGCGATTTAATATCCGTTTTCATGCACCTCGTTTAATGTATGAAAGTGTCGTTTTTGTAAGCCTGCCAGTGTCAATTTTATTGACTAATAATTTTCTTTGTTTTATTCTTTTCAGGTAAGTTGCAACCATAGTTTTATTGTGTGAAAGTTTTAAGACTGTCAATCTTACGTGTAAGTACGTTAAATTTACTATTTTTAACTCCGTTTTGAATTTATGGGAAAGGAAAGGAACGAAATTGCAAACTTTGAAAGTCGAAATTACAAGTTGGGGTTTGAAGGATTTGAACTTTAAAAATTTTACTACATTTAAATTTCCATGCCATTATCTATTCTAGTTTTTTATTTCGTGTTTTTGCTCGAGATGGCGCTGCGTGTAAAACCTTTTCTTTCGAGCTTGTTGATAATCTCGAGTTGCACACTTCTGCTTTGAATGGGAGTTGAGTTTGGAATCCAACTTTTTTCTCTTTTTTTTTATTTTTATATTTTCTTAAGTTCTCATTAGCGCCTAAGAACTTTGTTTTGCTGTTGATGCCAACCAAAAGAAAAGGCAATGGGTTGGGGAAAGTTGTTGTCATTTACCAGCATGCACCATTACTACACATGTCTGCCTTGTATTCAGATTGTTTTCTCTCTTTGTTTTACGCGATTGTGCAACTTTATAAACAAATTCCTCTTTTTTTAAAAAAAAAAAGTTTCCACTCAAAGTTTAAACCAAACGAGTAAAAACAACACTTGTTTTTCGAGAAGAATAGTCTTAAAAAAGTAGTATACAGTGGTTTCTCATTTTCTCCCTGTTCTGGTATATTTCTCTTTCTTATCTTAGCAGAGGAGTGTGTGCAGCCCAGTGCTATCAGCAAATTATACAGCAAGTCCCTCGCGCATGTGGCCAGTGGCTATTGCTCGAAGCCTATCAAAGTGCCATCCAAATATCCAAAACAAATGAATGTCCGGTCGGTGAATAGTGTTAGATGGGGGGAGGGAAATGAGGATTTCGTCCCTTATTGTCCTTTTGTGCTTGCTTTTTATCTTTGGCGCACCAATTTGTGAGTGTGTACAAATATGGCGAGCTGTGATAGGAATATCGTGCCGGGACGGACTCAAACCTTGTTGTATGGCCACGTAATCACCATCACAAGGGTAATTTAAAAAGCGTTTTCTTTTTACCCACCTAACAAATGTCACGGTTCGAGCTCGGAAAAGGGCATTACCTAGAATTTTTTTTTTCTTTTTACTCACTGGACCCAAGTAAATCTCTAGAGGTTGATGGTTGTGCAGGAAAGAAACAACGAGGATGTAATAAGGGGTGAGAAAGAGCAATAAGAAAAGTAAAAAAAAATAAAAGTGAGTGTTATTATGTGAGGTTTGAGCTTAAATCGACATTTGGACGGAATTGGGCATGCGATGATGACACCCACTTCTTGGTTGTAAAACGTGGGGTGTAAAAGTTTTCCAAAGTAGTCGCAGGGATTTAAACATCGACCACAGAGATATGTTTTTATACCGATCGTAGTTCGTGACGAATAAAGTGGAGACTTGTATAATATAACAAGTTGGAAGAAGGAAAGTTTGCTTCAAGTTGGGAGTGGTAATGGGGGGGATCGTGGGATGGGGTAAGGAAAATTGAATCAAGTTTGGATGGGAGTAATTAATCCATTTGGTGGCGACATTTAAGGGAGAAAGCGCCATTGTCAAGGGACTCGGTGCCATACTCAGCTGGAGGTAGCTTTCCACCCACCATTCCCTTTACCCACGCCCCCTCGTAGCCAACTCGGAATGAATTGATTCGAGGTAACCCCCTCATCTCGTTCCCACTGAGATTGCCTCAATGCGGCCAGCTGGCCGGCAGACAATTGATCCTGATAGCACCGATTTCTGATTGTGATCACCTTGAGTTGGCGGCGTTTCCATGGAAACGAACCTAGGGATGCTGCAAACACCCGAACAAAGAAAAACAGGCGGGCGAAAGAAATGTAGATTTGATTCTACTTTTAGTTGTGAAATTGATTTGTAAGTAACGCTGATTTGTTGTTGTTGTTTGTTTTTATGTTGTTTTCCGTTCGGACCGTATGTTTGTCTTTTGGAATTTGCTTGTGGTCGGGATGTGCTTCTGTAGTTTTATCAGTGTCACTAGTAGAGGGCTCTGTTATCAGAAGAAGCTTGAGGCGATTTCTTTTTTCCCTATCCCTCGAGATTGGCCTCCCAGTGCACAGGGGTCACAGCAGTCGAAGCAGGCTGGACTAATGCACCTGAGAGAGCAAGTCCAAACACCCGTTTGTGATTACTCTCAAAGTAGATGGAATTTGGTGGAGGCGTTGGGTTTCGAACCGAGGGTATGTTCGATCTGCGATAAAAATTGAGTAATTTGGTTGTGTGGCCTGCGAATTTCTGCATTTGGATGTGCATGGTCGATAAGCTCGGCCTCCCACTCGAGCTCAATCCACCTACCACTTCCATCTCGACTCCACTTTTATAAATCCACGCACAGAAGATCAAGGCCCCGTTTTCACATGCCCAATTCCGAACCCCCTCATTCTTTTAAACCCCTATACCTGAAGTGAGTCATACGAGAAGCAAATAAGGTGGTTAATCAAAATCGTTATCACCATGCGCAGTTGCCCGTTCTCCCTCCACCGGCAGTCCCTCGTCCCTTGTTATTGATCAGTTGTCGTGCGTCCCATCCATCCATCGAACCGACCGTCCTCTATCCCTCCTCTTCCTCCGCAAGGGGGAGGATGGATTCTAATTCGTTCTCCAGAGAAGGACCACGACTTTGTAGCGAACAAATCCTCTTACCTTGTCGCATCGGACACTGTCACATAGGATCTATAGGATCTCCCAGCGTCCACCCAAGTAGATGCAATTTATGTGACGTTTGCACGATATAATTAAATGGAATTGATCGCTCGAAGATGGCGCCGTCAATTTATTTAGATTTCGATTCGGGTTGGTTTGTGGATGCGATGCGTCCATCAAAATTAAGGTCAGATTGCACGAGCGTTTGGCCAGACACCGTGACTCAATACACCGCACGACAAAAGGATTGATTAAATTTGTGTCCAGAAGCAAGATTCGTGGTTTGTAACATTCGTTCGAGAGAAGAGGGGAAATCATCATCATCATCATCATCATTGGATTTGGAGTGTCCCTTGGCTCACGTTCCTTTTCTAATCACCGTGGCTGTCAATCCCCAACACCTGGCCCCTCTTTTAATTTGGCTCCGTGCACTTTTCGAGAGAAGTTTTCTCTCGGTCACAGTCTGGGTGCCCAACTAGGTGGCGATAATTTGGAACTCTCCCCTCTGACTGTAGATGAGCGGCGAAAAACGTGTCGTGGAAAGGATTTGATTTATTGGAAGCGTGAAAGAAAAACCATTAATCTGGAAGAGAAACGTGTGACTAAAAGCAGTGACAGCAAAATGGCACCTGCTGCTTATTGAACACAAAACCGACGAATTATTTCTTAATTTTCACCGCTGACCGAATAACAACAATATTTTTTCCTTCCTTTTTTTTTTTTCAAAAGAAGAATGGAAGGGGATAAAGAAGAAGGAATGTAACGCGCTTGGAGTGCTCTCTTTGCTGTTGCGGCCGGTCTGACATTGTGCCGAGCAGTGCTTTATATTCTTATTAATATTCAAACGAGTGAAAGAGAAAGGATGGGAATGCATGAATAAAAATATCCCCTACTACTATTCCGTGTACCTTCCCTCCCCTCTTAGTTCGCTATTAAAATTGAGTTTGAGATGAGAATGAAGTTCGGTGGCGATCGAGGGTTGAATATTCTCGCTCTTTGAATTTTTTGTTTATGAATCAACTTTTATTTCGGGGGATTTTCCATTTATAAATTTAGAATTTTTATATAAAATTTGGGTAAAAATACAGAATAGGTTGCTTTTTTTCCCTTTGTTATTCATTACCTGGCTACCTCTTTCCTTTAAAGACCCCATTTAATCATTAATTCAGGATTAAAGTTTATTTTTATGTTGTCGAGTGCAAGAAGAGATTTAATGCACAAAAGAGCGTAGGTATTCGTAATTAGGCAGTTAAAAGTCGAGGTAGATTTGGTGATTTGGACCCAGCAATCATCATCAATTACTCAGTGCAGAACCGTATTAAATTTAAAAAATAGTCTGGTTCGTGTACTGACGAGGAAAAGGAGGTTGTTGCTGCGCTCTTAAGTATATAGGAGAATTGCCGAGAAGCTGACCGCCCCACCGAATCTCGAGTTGCACGGGTTGCAGCCGCAATCAGGCAAATTGTGCTGCTTTTATTCTCAAGGGTCCTTGATGAGATCTTCGAGTGTTTACGTTACATTTTATTTTCTGCTTTTTTCTTTTTTTTCTTTTTTTGGTTGCGGGATTGGAGGGAAACTGTTTACAAATTTATCCCTTTTTTCTAAATGGACATCTCATTTACTCAACAAATTTTCACTTTGCTTGTGGTTTTACTTCCTTTTTTCACGAGTGCCAGTGGTTGAACGTAATACGAGTATACTGCCTGGTTTTTTTAATGGTTTGTTCCAACTCGTGTGTCACCCTCGTCCCAGGGTAGTATCAAATGAGGAATCCGCGAATCGAAATTGAAAACCGTTAGTATGGAGATGAAGATGCAAATTACGCCGCATCTCTATTCACGTATTTGACTGTGGTCAAGACCCGTGACTCACACCCTGACCCTCCCCCCTCCTACCCATTCTCCACCAAGAAGAGTGGATTTTGAGCGTTTTCCGCTGCTTGTAAAATGAAAATTAAGAAGCAGTCCACGGGCTTCGAGTACAGTGAGGAAAAGGAAATTCAGAATTGATGCCTTGATTGGCTCCATCACCTCGCCACGTGCATCCACTAGACGGTGGTCGAATTTTGATGACAGTTGGAGGTGTCCTTTAATGATGATGGCCACACGGACGCATGGGGAAGGTGAATTTGTCGGTAATGCGGGGTTTGCGGACGAGAAGCGAAACAGCGATTGGTATTCTCACGGACTAAGCGTTAAGTAGTGCTCGCTCGTCATCCACAAGGCAGACGCAGGAGCAGCAGGCATCGGTTGGTTCGTTCCTTCCTTTCCTGTTCACTTTATCACTCCACTTGGAAGCCAATTACTCGTGGGTGGTGAAAAATAGAGAGGCGCAAACCAGCCGGGAGAGATCAGGCGATCATGTTGAAGAATTCAGGGGTTAAATTGGCTGCGAGGGAAACGTAATTGCTACCAATCAATTTGGCTCTGCTCCCAAATCTCTCTCAGGATGTTGGGGGTAGAGAAGCCTCAACTTCCCCCTGGGATTGGTCGAGGTACAAGTCGTTTTCAAAAGGAATAATATCCTACCTTTACTCCCAAACACTTTTTTTCCTCTCGGTTTTGCTGGGTTTCTGTTTTGGTTTCGATTTCTCGTATTTCATTCGGCGAAAATCGCATGACGTCATCGGTGTTGGAACAATAAACTTTTATGCGTTGCAAAAGTAGTTTACTGATGCGACTTGTGATGTTAAGTGTCGTTCATTTGTTTTTTAATTGTTTTTGTGTGGTAATGACAGCGATGCAGGGTGTCGAAGGAGGCAAATTAATGTTTGTTTTCTTCTTTCGAGATTACATACAACGCTGCTGCTGCTAGCAGTTTTTTCTCCTTTTTCCCTTTTTTAAATCAAGAGGAAAAGTAATCGGCTTAATAAAATCGTCGGTTGCTTTCAATTTAGGAATCGCTGGCGTTTTACCCTCGATGATCAAACCTAGGTTTTATTAATATATCAACTGCGATATTTTTTTGAAAAATTTTCAAAAAAAATTCTTTAGCTACAATTTTTTTTTTCAATAAAAGTAGCAAACTTTTATTATTTTATTTTCACCTATTGAAGTGAGGTTAGCTCATGGTTCTTCCTCTATTTTTTATTTTTTTTTATTTTTTTATTTTTTGTTTTCATGTCGGGCTGTTGAGGCTGGTAATTGATTTGGCTCCAGTTGTCTGGATGTGTTTTTGCCGCCACTTCTTCTAGTTGCGAAGCCGATTCTGTGGGATAATGAGAGAAGCATGTGTTACCTTTGTGACTCCTCTTTTTCTTTCTCGTCCCACGCACCGGGTGGCGTCTCACTCACTAGACAGGTTATACATCACATACTCCCACATATATTTTTTTGTGCGTTTTAATTTTTTTTCGGCAACTGTCCTTGTTGATGTTATTTATACTTTCATTATTTTACCACATGCTTCACCTTTCACTAAAATGCACCGTCTCTCGCGACTTAAACTTTTATTTTCTTTTCGGGGAGATGAGGGAATGGGAGAAAATAGGAAAAAGATGTCGTTGTCAATCAACCAATCAGTTTTGAAGAGATAAAAGTCTTAGGTAACGGTTTGAAGTTGCGTAAATCGCGTGTTTTGTCTGTCACTGACAGCACATGGATTGAAGAGGCGGGCGGTTCCGACTGCGCATGCGCTTCAGTGGAGGTTTATTGTCCACGTGGTGAATGTCACGCACAGACAAAACAGACCCGAACCAATTTTTCGACTGTAGCACTCGACTGAAGTAAGAATAAAGGGTATTGTAGCAACTAATACACAACTTTCGACGACGTCATCTGAGAAAAAAATTAAAATGGTGAAATTAAAAGGGAATAAAAATCGGAATAAGATTTACAACTAATAACGCAGCGAACTCGAGAGTTATAAGGGAGAAAAAAGAAATAGCAGCACTCATTAAGGGGCAAGCGAGTTCAGTCGAATTCTATCTTGGGAGTCGGGTTACCGTAATATGTCCTCATTTATCACTATATAAGCGAAAGGAAAACAAGAAAAAAATGTACAAGGGGTAAAAAGTTCTGAGAAAGAAGAATATAAGTTCTTAATTCGGCTGCCTGAACTCGATCGTGGGAATCGTGTGCACGAAAGCGGGGGAGATGGATTAAACGAGAAATACTCTTTGATTGGTGCAACCACGACCGAGATATAATTTTTCTTTGCGTTATGGAGGAAAAACGAGTGAGACTCGTCCTTGTCATGTCGAGTTCTGGTTTTCTACATCTGACAAGCACCGCCGTAGATGGGCTCTTGTCACGCGGATTAACGACACAACTTGTCGACTCTCTTGTTTTCTCACACAAACATGATCACTGCGGGTGTCGAGGTCGACGTGTCGAGTCTAAATTATCACGCACTGAGACGTGGATAAAAGAATTGTTTTTCTTTTTTCTTTGTTATTGCTTTTTTTTCCTTTTTAATTTGATGGAGGAGGAGTGAAAATGTCAAGCAAGCGCTTTGTATAATCGTTTCGATTGTTTTATGTTAATGAGGAGTGAAAGATGGATACGGTGGTGGATTAGTTTTATTAGCTGCAGTCATTAGCGTCTTGGAAATGAGTCATCCGAAAGTTTTTCCATGGGTGGACCACACGAGTCAAATGGCCATAAACAAAAGGGGTAAAGTGGATTTAATTAAGGTTCAAGGATCTGGCTCGCTGTTGTGCTTTGCTGCACGGTATGCACGAATGTCGCGCAGGCAAGTTATGCACCCCAGGGGAAGGGAGAATGGTCGAGCGCCATCTTTGATGGTTCCCTCCTCATTAGATACAAATTTCCGCTTAATAAATAATATTTTTTTAATTAGGCATGAAAAGGGTGCTGTTTTAAACGGATATTAAATATTTAAAAATTTTATTACGACTAGTGTTACTATTATTCGAAATAAATTTTCAAAGTTTTCTCTTTTCATGAATAATGAGACCGAGCCAAGTGCAGTTTTAGCGTCTTTTCTCAAAACTGGTGGCAGACAGTAAATTTGTGGAATGTGTCTTTGGCCATAACCCAGCACAGTTTTCCTTTTTTTCTTTTTCTTTTCCCCCAACTCGGGCAGAGGTTAATTTTTGCACTTGTAAATTATGAGGCTGCAATCGGTGGCGTCCATGTCCAGTGAGTTGCTCCCTCTCTCACTTGGCATTCCTTTCGTTCTTGTCTTTACGAGGCTTGTCATCCTTATATAAGATTTCATGACCCTTTTGAGCCTTTACAAGAGACTCGTTTTCCATCTTGCGCACTCTTTCTCTTTCTCGCCATAGAAATCCTTGTCGAGTGAATTTTTCTGCACCCACCTTTTACTAAAAGGACCGGGAGGAGGGAGACGAGGAGGGGGAGAAGAAGTTTATCCAAACGCTCTGAGTTTGAGTCAAGGACTCGAGTGATTTGTGCGTCAAAGATGGCAGAGGTCCAAATAACCTTCCCCTGCATGGCCTTTTGTCTTAGGTTTTGATCTGCGAAATGGAAAAACACTCGACGTTTTATATTTTCGCTGCAATCGATACTCACCAATATGCAAACTAAATGAAATCACTATCGATTTCTATTTAGGTAATTAATTAAATCAATTTATAATTTATTTATCCTTGATTTGCTCTAATCAAATCAGTCGGTGACTCGAATTACGAACGGATTCGCGTCTTTATGTGGGAACTTCAAATGTTTGTTTTTAAAAAAAATAAATACCGAATAAATTTTTTTATAAAATATTATTTTCGCCTTTGGAATAATTTGCATTTTTGAACGCCGAAAACTACAAAATAACTTTTTTGCATATAAATTTTTTTTTGACGGTGAAATTCAATCCGATGTTTGCCTCTTGCTACGTATCTATTGAAGATAATCTGAAGAGTTCTTGTGACCCTTTTAAAAGTAAACATAAGTAAACAAATTTAATGAGTAATGCAAGTTTACCTTTGAGAATTGACCGAACCAACACCACATTTTATAGTTCCATACTCTCACTATGAAGGTA
Source organism: Stenotaenia linearis (assembly GCA_034700445.1). Lineage (NCBI taxonomy): Eukaryota > Metazoa > Arthropoda > Chilopoda > Geophilomorpha > Geophilidae > Stenotaenia > Stenotaenia linearis. The sequence goes on along the minus strand of JAQIXT010000008.1, from coordinate 69,749 downwards.
TTAGGGTCAAAAGAGTATTGGTCAGTGAGACGCGTCACCCGTTGTCACCGGTCCAGATATCTTGTGGAAAAGGATGAGAGAAGGGGTGGGGTGAGCGTCGAGGCCACCGGGAGCTTCATTAGGCGGCTCCGCGAGCGAGAGATTGCGTTACATGGCAGCAGCTGGCATGGTGCGAGGTCAGCATGCGAGTTCAAGGTGGATTCCTTGTCTCTTTGATGCCATCACTGGCCATCTGAGAGGTGCTGTTACCGTGGTTACCGAAAGAAAAAAAGAACTTCCAAGACGTGACTTAAAGGTTCTCTTAACCAGATTTCTTACTTTTTTGCTGAAATAACGCAACAGATACGCTTTTTATCTGTTACTTCTGAAAGATGAACCTCTGGATGTTTTTGCTTGTTCTTAGAAATGCAGAAAGTTTAGTTGGATGATGAGCGAAGGTGGAAATAAAGAGTCATGTGACTTTAAAGTGTTAGCACATGTGACACAGTTTCTTGTTGACGAGAATATGATGTGCTTTGTGTGGGAAGGAAGAATCTGTCCTTCCCTTCTTCATCTTCTGCCTTGAGGAACATGAAACTCGAGATGCTGAGAACAAGGCGTAGTTGGTGGCGTTTTTGCTAGTATGCAGGATGTTTATCCTTTCACGTCACAATTCAGAGCACACCGGCTGTAACATTGAAATGTTTTTTTTTTATTACTGGAACTTTTTGAGTGTGGGAGAACGAGGGTTAAAAGGGTTGCGGTTTTTATGACATAATTTTTACTTTTAAAAAAAAAATTATTTTTTAAATAATTTTTTAAAAGGGTGTGACAGTAACTCTAAAATGGTTGAAAGAAAAAGAGGGGTTGAAGTAGACTAAACATCCAAAACGGGAAGATGTTGGGGATGTTCTTCAGTAAGAGGAGTGTAAATCCACAAACAAAAAAAGAACCGAGTGGGGGAAAATGATATTCGATACTTCGCATTCCTTTGGTTTACGTTTCGTTTCCCTCGTTTACTTCGGGGGGTAAAGTATTTTCTCCTTATTTATTCCGTTAATTGTACGTTATTGGTGTTTTTCACAGAAATTATTCACACCTGCTTTGTAAGATTTTGTTTAGTTAGGGTTTATTGCTTGGCAGACCGTGCGCTGACGAAGTGCATGGTGTGCGATAAGTGCAAGGTGCAACCCTTTTGCCTGGCATTAAGCGCCAAGCCAAGCAGACATGCAACGGGAGGCCACAATTATGAATAACTAATGAGAAGGGAGCTTTATCTAGTGAGCTCGGGAGGTCAAGCTCGGCTTTAAGCGGAAAGGAGGCTCTTCTCGTTCGCGTAACGACTAGCCCTAGTTGTGATTGAAAGTTGCGAGAGTAAAAGTTGATGCGAAAGCATCATAAAGCGGCCCGTAATTGTAAATCAACGTTTAATGTCCGAGATTTTGGTAAGAGGAGAAAACTAGATGGAAAAAGGGGGACATAGCATCATCCTCTGGACCATTTACGATCGGCAATTAAAGCATCCTAAAATTGAATCGTTTTTTCTTTCACAAGCTGAAATTTGAAGCGACTAGTCATAATTTTGTGGGGTAAATGTAGGCAACAACTCGTGACCCGCAGTTTGATGGTGTCACGCATTGTAGCGTGACAAAACCTTTTTTCTTTCCTCTTTCCTTTTAAGGCGGTCTTTCGGAAAAGGTACTCAACTTCATTTTAAACAAGTTGAGAATAAGTTGTTAACTTTTACACTACTGCAACTCTTGATGATCATTTGCAGCGATAAGGGGAGCGTGTTAGGCATGCGCCGTTACCGTTTGCAGCGTCATCTAGCAACCGGAAAGGAGTTGGAAAAACAATGGCGGAGGCTTCTGCCGACGAGAGGAAGTCATCTATTTTAGATGATGACGCACTTGTCACAGTTCATGTAGACGTAAACGTTGTAAAACTGCGGTGCTTTGACGCAAGCGAGAAACCTCGATGAAGGAAAAAGTGGGTTTGTGTCTGAAAAAAGAAGAAATAAGGGCGCAATAATTCTACGGTGCCGTGTTGATGTGTTGATGGCCAATGGAGAGAGACAGAGGCAAATAAATCGTCGTGTGACGTTGAGATATAAAAAAAATTGTTATAAACTTATATATAACTGTATATAAAAGTATTTTAGGTGATGGTATTGGTGCGATTCTCGTGACCATAGCAGTTGCCTCGAAATCATTGGGGATTTGTTGCAAATCTGTTCGGAATTTGAAGCTCAGCAGGAGACTTGCCACACGAAGGGAAGGGCATTCCGTTGTCATGGCAACCACGTCCACTAGCTTGATGGAGGAGCGAACAGCTTCTTCCTGCTGTTGCTGCTGCTTTTTGGTTCTTTGCGGATTGAGTTTTAAAAATTATTACTTTCTTTTTTTTTTCTCTTTGTTGTTTGCTGCGAGTTGATTGAAATAGTAAGCAATGGTGTTTACACGAGCAATTTGCGAAAACGGTGAGTTTTCTATTCATGGAAAAGAGAGGATTTTTTTCAAAAAGTGATTTTTAACAAGCAAGCAAAAAAGAAGAAAAAGGTCGTAAAAATCGCCGTGCGCAGACGGCAAGGGGAGGGAGTTTTGCGGCGTCGGCATGGCTGCTTTCAAGGTCCTCGTTCTTGTATTGAATGAGGGGAAGGTTGTTTGCAAAGTAAATACATATCTATAAATTTCTGTAAAGTGACAGTGCATAAATTGTGGTGTAATTGACAAGTTGGCGTCGTGCCAAACGCGTCTCTCACCGACAACCCCCATTGCCTTATACAAGCGAGCGATAAAGAAAGGCTTAAGTTTTTTTTCTTCTTTTCTTTAAACTAAAAAGAAAAAAAAGGGAAGATAGAGGGGAAAAGGAGTTTGAATAAGATATCGATGCGATCGGGATGTGCCAGGTAAATGAGCCATCAATCATTAATTATGCAGATGAAGTGTAAATGAGATTCACGTTGAAACTGTTTCTCGACATTAGTCATCTTATTGACAGGAACCCGCAGTCACGAAAGAAACTCGCGTCTCGCATTATTAATATTTCTGAAATCAGGTTAGAAGTGTCATTAATTGCATCGTGTGATAAATGGAGACGAGCTGAAACCCTTAACTAGACACGTTTATCACAAACAAGCAGAGAGAAGCGAGTCCTAAAAGCGTACTGCGGTGCAGCCGAGTGGCAGGAGTTGCGACGGCGATGACCTGCAACTGCCATCTCACGCACACATCTCGGGGTTTGTGTCTCGCGCCTCTCTCTCTCTCTCTCTCTCTCTCTCTCTCTCTCTCTCTCTCTCTCTCTCTTTTGTGAATCTCCCCGAGCGCTTTTTAATCAGAAGCCAAAAATGATTTATTGTAAATCAATGAAGTTATGCGCGCGCCACTTGCAGCCGCCTCTCAACCTCGGTGTCGTTCGTTTTCCATCCTTCTTAAAACCTCACCCATAATAGAGCGGCAAATATCCGGCAGGGGATGTCGCGATGAAAAATAAAAATTAAAAGAAGATTTTTTAAATAAAAAAAATAGTGTGAGAGAAAGCAGATGTGAGTTTTACTAGGCGGATTAATATGAGTCACCGACTCGATGTAGTCAAGTGTCGAGAAATCGAAGAGGAATTTAATAAAGATAAGTCATTTTGCTCAATTTAATTTTTCTACCACTTTAGAGTTAGTGACATAAATTATTCACTTATCTAAATAGTCACTTTTTAAATGGAGTGGTCATTTTTGAAAACGAAAGAGTGTATCCTTGCAAGCTTGTGTTTGGGATAATAATGTTGAACGCTTCATTCCACCCTCTTTTCGAGCGTCTGATCACTGTTCCTAATGGATTCTGTAATTGCAATTGACACACGGAGGACGTTTTAGGGTTTCTTTCTCCGTTTCATTTGCCCATTTCAGCCGAGATAAGACGCTCGGACCGAGTGGATGGCTCTTGTATTTATTAATGATACTGCCATTATCTGGTGGTCCATGTATTATTCATGGCGTGTCAAGCGTTTTCACGCGCTGCACGAACAAGAATTAATTTAAATAGGCAATACAAGAAACTTGCTCTTTTTATTAGAATTATTTAACAATTTTTTTATTACAAGAATTTGCGGAGAAATTTTTATTTTATTCCACTTCATTCTTCTTATATATATTGGTGGTAACCAATGAATAATTGAAGGCAAAGACCTGTCGTCGCGATGGTCTCGTAAGAGTCGAACGCTGCAGGTTTCCTCTAATGCACGTACAAGCGAGAGAAATGGTGTGCCTGCCAAGGAAGAGCCCTAAGTCCCTGATCCGGACAAATCGTTGGGGAGATGAACAAGGGGGCCCCTGGGAATCGTTCACTTGACGCGCACGGATTTGATAGGGAAAGTGGGGAGCTTTAAACCCCTTCTTTTACTCCTCGAACGAACGGCTGCCGAAGCTAATATGACGCCAACATCCCTCAATTCTGCGTGTTAGGTTTGCCAATTTGAGACCAATTGCCAAAATGGAGTTTAAATGAAAAAAATAAAATAAAAAATGTAACATTGTAACATTTTTTTATAATTGGTATCCAAAGGGTTAGATACGAACTGTAATGTGAATGAATGGGAAAACACCCAATCGTAAAATGTATCTTGGTTTCGAATCGTCAATAAAGAAGTGGGAAAAGAGCCACGAGCACTTGGGAAAAGCAAAAAGTTGGTGGTCAATGTATAAATATATTCATAACAGTGCCATACTTGTAAAAAGAACGTTGAACATTGGCCACCCGAGGTCCGAGATTACATCCACCTAATAAGGTTTATATAATGTTTCCATATATGCACCTCGTCTCCCCTCTTGGTCCACGTCCCCCAGTGCCCTGAATTTCCTCCCTTTCCCTTTTCTTGGCTGCCAGCCTGACCGTGCATCGTGCAATGGGGAGCATTTCCAGCCCGTTGCCCCAAGCAAGGGGAAAGTTTATTGAGCGGAAACGAGTCTCGACCAACCCTCCCCCAGTCTAGAAGACCCCCTTCCAATTTTGTCGGTAAAATGCATTGGGGGGCGGGGAACCTCACCTCCCAAGACTGGACTCGCGTCGATTTGCTATCTAATGAGTAGTGATGGGACTCCTGCGCTGCTTATCCATCGTCAGCTTCTCGCTCGGTCTGCGCCATCTGTATCTGGCGAGGAGAAATCAATGTAGCAAAGAGAAACGGTTTTAAATTATTTATTTCTAAGTAAGTCGCGAGTTGTTTAATCGTTTTTCATCACCTTGTTTTTGTTTTTCTGTTTTTGTTGTTGTCGTGATTCAGTTTAGATATTAATTAGAGTAGCGTTTGTCGTTCATTCTCGTGTAAAGCGCGTTGTTGTGAGGACGCTGACAGGCGAGATTCATGGATCGCGTGATCGCCAGTCGTGATAATAAATGCATCTCTGCCACCAACCCTATTTAACCTCTTCTTAAGGCTCCAATTAATTAGTGTGTGCTCGGGGGCTCGCACCCGACATTCCTTGGGATTAATTGTTTCTCGGCTCTCTCTACCTCAACACGGAGGTGCGTCTTCTTTCTCCGGTTTCAACCCTTTTTCATAAATTGCAAATACGGGTTGACAAGCTCGCATTTTACGGCGCTTCGCCGCTCCTATTCTTCGTTTCATTTTTGCGTTCGGACAGAGATAGATTGAGGTGGTCAATGTGGAAGGGGGGGTGTTGATTGCGGTCATTCTGTGAAATCAGCACCCTCTGGCTGATGACGGTGGCGAAAAGGGGAAAGTAATTCTATTAAGTTGGTGTGACGTATCTTTATCTGTACTTTGTGAACTTTTGGTCCACTGCTTGCTTTCCATTCGTCGAATTAATGTGCAAGAGACAAAATTGAGGGAGAGGAGGAAATTGGAAGATGGAAGGGTGTGGGAAGGTCCAGCCATGCAGAAAGGGGAGGAAATAAGTGGAGAGAGAAAGAGAAAAGGTGACGAATGAAACGACGACACTGAATGTCATTGACTCGCATCCGTCATAAGTTCAATGGAGCGGAAATATCACAAGGGGGAGTAAATTAAATCAGCGCCCAAATGCAGAACGCACTGAGGTTTACACTTTTATGTACAGTGGTGAGCATCGCAAACTCGTCTCGACCCCACACGACATGGCAGGAAATGTAGTGGAATTCTGGGATATGCAAATCCCTGCATGGGTGACTCATGTAAAATCCTACGAAAACAGACGGTGCCGTTCACCAAGTCCAATCCCTATTAAAGGATGCACTTAAAAATATCGATTCGTATTGGCCATGAACCGGAAGTTGAATTTGATTGATGCGTCTTGGTTCATTGATTTGGCGGTGATATATTAGAATGATGAATATTATTGGTTCGTGGTCAATTGAAGCGAGATGCGTGAGACTTAGCACGCGACCGGGCGTTAGGATTCAGTGACGCAAGGGGTTGTATTGTATACCTTTCTTTCTGTCTAACTTTTACCCTCTTTTGCGCTCTCCCACCACACCCCCTTTCCTTTTCCCGACCTCACATCGAATCTCGTCCCCTTTCCCTGTTTTGTTTTGCTCCACGGAGTCTCAATGGCTTCAGTGAGTCGGAAAGCATCAGGGTGCTTTTTCATTAAATTAGATCAGTAATGCAAATAATCTTGTTTGCTCTGGATAAATCAATTAGAAAAATAAAAAGGATGAAATTCAATTTATGAGAAATCAACGCAGCTGCTGACACGGTCACGTTACCACTCGGATTAATGAAATGGAGGGGATGGATGGGACGACTAAAGAAATTAATAAGGAATATACACTTGTAGTTGTGAGGGGAAATTTGGAGAAATCCTGAGGTGGTCATCGATTTGTATTCCGGAGAGGCGGGAAAAGATTTGTCAAAATGTCAAATGACACCCCTACTCGCAACCCCCAATACGCACTCCGAACTCGCACTTAAAGAAATATGTTCCACTTCCTGTTGTCTACAAATGGTGCGTGCTTGTTTTGAGTGGACCTGCGAATCGATGTTGCGACATATTTTTATTTTTTTTCCCTTTTATGGATTATTAGATCATAAAACACGAATTCACATGGGGAAAAAATTAAAAACAAATTAACTCTTTTCTTCTATTTTTAATAATTTTTTCCCCCCAACACGTTGATGAAAAGGCATTTAAGCCACGTATTTATCTTGTCAGCAAACGGAGGCAAGTGAAGTCATTTTCATCCAATGCCAAAGTAGGGGAGAGGGAGAAAGGAGTTAAGTTAACTTGGAGTCGCCACGCACTCATCATAATTTGTCTCTGTCGTCATGTCCGGCCGTTAAGTGCGCTGATTGCCGCCCGGTGGTGCACGAGGGAAACGGGTTTAGTGAGCATTAGGGCGAAAATGTCCTCCTGCGTTCCCTTACCCCCTCGCATCCCTTCCTCGTTTATACGACTCCCTTCCCGTAATTAAAAATGCGCGCGCGTTCGTTGCTCGTTTGCGGTCGTATAATTGGCTCGTGCACTGAGTCCCGTTGCGTTTGTCACACTCAAATCACGATGCAATTGCTAAGCACATGACCAGTTGCCAAATCCCGTGCACTGTTTTTGAGTTTTGTTAATTAATTGTGTTTTTGCGCTCCCTTTTTTAACTTTGTGTTTAACATGTAAATCCGTGGTTATAAAATGAATGAAATAATCCGTTTTCCTCCCACCCCTCAAACAAATAGTGTTTAATTTTCTTTGCAATGGCCTTTGTGTGTGTAATTAAGTCATTGAGATTAGACCTTTAATTTAACTCGTCCCTCCTATTAACATTAACATTTTATTCCTGCTCCTCCTTTTTTACCATTCCCTCTCCCTACTGCTGCGAGTTTTACTTTTCCCCCTCGTACGAGTCGGGATTAATTTAATAATTCTCCCCCGAATCCATTTAGCATGAGTGCCACGCTGGCCGTACCGACAATTAATTTAACACTAATACGTAGATGATCGTCAACTCGCTTCGAATTCTCCGTTTAATTGACAAAAGAGTGATTAAAGTGCGGAGCATGGAATCGTGTTTGGCGCCAAAGAGCAAGCGACCCCCCGCAACGTCACGCGTTATAAATCAGGTCGAGACGCGCCAAGGGACGCGCCACACGATTTCAATTCAATTGTATGTGAAATGTGTCATTTTCGTTTTTCTGGTTGTGTTTTACAACTCGATTTGGTGATGAGACATAACAAAAAATATTGGAAACGAAATTGAAATTGAAAACATCGATGTATCGAAATAGAAAAATCGGTGAGAAAATTTTATTTATAAATTGAAAAAACAACCATTTTTTAAAAAATTTTTCGAAATTTAATGTTACTTTTTTTTGGTGTAAGTAGGTAAATTTAAGTCTCGATCTTTTGAGTTGCGCGCGTGGAATGTGTGCGTGGTGTTCACATAATGCTCGGTTGAATGCTTCCTATGAATACATTGGCTGGCGTTGTACGAGTGGCGTTTAATCTGGCGCGTATAAGCAACAAAATTATGGCCACTGGGGATTATGATGGATAACCCTTCAAGCGACAACCTAGTCCTCCTCCTTGTCCCATTCTACCTGCACGAGCTGATAAAGCCCATGCCCACGCTACAAAGGACTCAGTGAGGTGTGATGAGGGAGAAAAGGGGAGTGTGGGTGGATACAGCGGAGAGTGAAGGAGAATAAGTCACTAATAGAGGGTGAGTGCGAGAAGGGGTCGTAGGATAGGGGTATCGGATTGGCCAAACGACAGTCTTATATCTTGGCTCCATTGCCAATGCTTGACAGAATCCAATTTTTATTGATTGATGCGCGTAAGCAAGCGCGGGCGCTTCTATCCGATAGACGTCGAGCATGCTCCGAGACGAGCACGTGCATGCAACGGGACGCGGCACACTCGGCTTCTATTGAGCACGGTGTACTCCTCATGCCGACGGACGAAGGCGCCGCCAGTCCCCGGTGGATTGCACCTCCACCGCCCATCTTTGATTTGTGTGAGTAGCAAACAATGACCACCTGAGCGCGCGCTTTAAAAATGAGTTTACGTTGCGGTGAGACGGGTTTGTTGTGTAGGCTTATTTTGAAAGGTGATAAGCATTAGGTTCTACGAAATTCTTTTACATTTTTTATTTGTATTTATTATTTTAATATACTTCTAATTTGTTATTGGAGTATAGTTTAACGAGTGTTAGATGTTGGGGAAAGTTGTGTATTTGTGGAACTGTGGGAATTATGTCGAGTTGAAAGATGCGGTTAATGTTCGCGCAGGATTTACAAGTTAGATAAATAAATAAAAAGAACCAATGGGAAGTCGGAGATGACCGTATTAATTTTTTGTGTTTTGTCTTTCTCTTTTTACAGTTGAACTAGAAGACATGCCGGAAGAGGTGGACCTCGATCACCTGGGGCCCGGCGACTCGATCGCCAAAGACAGTGCAGTGCCCGAGGCGACGACGACGACGACGATGACGAACAAAACGCCGAGCGCAGATTGCTCGGATGAGCGGGACACTGGCACTTCAAAACGATCGCTGTGCTCAAACAGCGATAACGGAGCTTCCAAAACTGACTTCCATCATGATCCAGAGACGGGTAGTGCCCATAAGAATGTGCGGCGGACGTTCATGGACTCAAATCCGTCGCCGCCAAAATCCCCGTCCGGTGCCCATCTTGTTCCTAACTTGCACGCTGTGACTAATGTTGACAATGATGCCAAATCCCATCCTGATGACGACACAAAGTCCGAAGAAGAGAAAATTCAAGAGTACCTGCAACGTAGCGACACTGCTGTCATTTACCCCGAACCGGTGGACGGTGACCCAAACCCGACCGAACAAACGTCTCCTTCGTCCCCAAAGAAGACTTCGGTTCAACCCATCGATCATTCAGGTACCGTGAATTATAATTTTTTTTTTAAATTATTTTATTTTCCTCGAATTTATATAAAAATTGTAACTTTGTTCGTATTACCGACGGGATGGAAAAAAATTGGTGTTCGGTGATGCATTACAAGTTAGGCACAGGTGTATGATGGAGAAGGCAACCTGACTGAATCCAGGTGATTTATTTGCTCGGAATGCGAGATCCCTTTCTTTTTTTTCGTTTTTGCCCATTTCGATTACATTGCGAGGAAGGGAGAGAGAGAGAAAGAAAAAAATGTTCCGTTGTGGGGGAGACGGGGACTCGCATACAGACAATTTTTTTGAAGAATCGACACTGAGTCCCCTGGGGATTTGCCTATTGGGTCCCTCGAGTTTGCATGCGATGCGCGACCCATCAAACGGTCCCCAGTGAGCACGCAACGCTAAACAAGAATCTGCCACGAACGCCACCAATTCCTCTCCGAACGATTTGTAAGGCGGCCAGGCGACGTCTGTCTCCAAACCTCGAGATAACAAGACACACGGCCCCTGGGAATGGGATGCGGCGCCCACCATGGACAGACGAGAAGCAGACGCGTGCGCAGAACGAAACGGGAGCGGCTGTGTCAGGTTATTATTCCGCTGGCATTCATCTTTTCGTTTAAAGATCGTTTTCTTTTATGTATTAGAGGATTTAAAAAGTTTGTGGGTTTGTTTTATTGAGGTCGTCCTTGAGCATTTGGTTGCCATGGCGACCAAATGAGGAGACAAGATGAATGGTTTGTTGACGGTGAGATGTTTGGCTGGGAGAAAATATCAGATTGATGAATTTATTTACCATCCACGACTCTTAAGGTGAGTTGGGCCGGAGGAAAATATTTTTTTTCTTTCGGCGGGGAAAAAATTTATGTGATACTAAGAGTTTCAACCCTTTGAACTCGGGTTTGTTTGTGTCATCACAAAGGCGGTGAGTGACGCTTTCATTGTTAGTTGTCACCAAAACTCGTGCATGGAAGAGTAAGAAAAGGTGATGGCGAATATAGAAAAAAGAAAAAAGGCGATAAGGTCAGGTCAGCAGGAGGGAGCACGAGTGGACGGTGGATGTTTCACGCAGCGATGGTTGTGGACAATGTGCATCCTGTCTGCGTCCACTGGTCATTCGGAGGATGTTCCTTTTCCTCAACCTCCCCTGCCCAATAACTGCGCTTCAATAAATCGTCCGGCTGTCATCCGTGGAAAGAGAAAGAGTGCATTTTCTTTCCATTGCTTGCTATTACCCAATTGATCCATCCTACGTGTAATATTCTCGTAATTTGATAGTTCCGATTAATCATATCTGTCTAGGGGAACACGCGGTCTGGAAATCACCGATTTGTTTGATTGATTTCTTTTACACTCTGAGGAAATAGCCAGATTGACTTATTATTAATGAATAGCATCTCTAATTACATTATCAGATGGCAAAAGTTTGAAATTTTAAACAGGAAAATTTTTCTCTTTAGCATTTTATTTATTTATTTTTTATGTAAAAGCGTTAAGGTGAAAAAGTATGGGATGGAAACAATAAATTCATAGGTTTTCATTTCGGTTCTTTCTATTGGCGAATGTGAATCGAAGTCACACGTGATTGAGTGTGCGATGTCACCGATTTATGACCGTGGTCCCCCTCTCGGGTATCAGTAGGAATCCCCCAGTGTAATATCGTGGAATTATGGAGATATCCTTCGCTGACAAAATGTCCATGGCCAAATGATGCAGAAAGGAATTGGATTCCGATAGATGCAGCTCATTCCATTAGTAGTGCGAATTTGCTGTTATTATTGGGATGGGAAGGGGAAGCGAGGCAGATTTTGGTTCGTGATAAAATGTTTCCATATCGGGAGGCAGCATTTTGATCAATTTGCGTCTCCTTGTTTTTCCCGTTGATGAGTGATTAATGTGTCAGAAATGGTCGTTTTGCGCGAGGTTTTTATAGGAGCGCTGTTGTATATGAAACCTGGTGTTGCACTTTGTTTGATGAAATCCTTTCGTATATGGTGGCATTACGTTTATTATATATTGAGCAATAATTTTGCGCTAGTCAAAAAGAAGGGTGAAATAATATTTTCCCTTTTTGCGCAATAACGATTTAAGTTTTGTGCGTCGATGCTCCGTACTTTTTGTCGATCGTCCATTCAATTTTCGTCGTGGTCGATCAACGACGTGAGTCGATTTCAACGAACCGTCGTCTGTAAATAGTTTCAACTCCACGAGTCTTTTGAAAACGAAAAAATATCTAAAAATTTAAATATTGTTTTGATAAAATTGAAATTTTAAATTTTGAACGAAATTAGTAAACTTTTCCAAAATTATTCAAATGAAAATTGTTTTATTTATTCGTCGAGTGTGTTACACACACCAGTCCACTAGATTAAGCAAACGGTACCAGGAATTCGTGTTGATTTTCTTATCAGCTGGAGAGGATGGACCGTTGCTATAGTAACAGAGATGGCGCCCAGGCTCCTGCGTGTCTGCGCCCCATCTAGCGAAACTGGTATGGGGAAATGGTCCCGCTTTGTGATTGGTCCGTAGAAGATACATTTTGAGCCTTAATTCCTCTTTTATTGAAGGGCAGTGGTGGTCAGTTTATAGGTTATCAGTCTCGCTCGCCCCACTTTATCTCTCCTGCTGAACAGCGGGGGCCATAAGATGAGGTGACGGAGTCATACACTCGTATGAGGTTAGAAATGGCAACCAATGCGAGAAAGTAATCAAAAAAGTTAACTAATCATTCGACATCAACTTTTTTTTTTATATTAATTATGTTTTTACGACGCGAGTTATAAGAAATAAAATCCCTTTATATCGAATCGTAGACCCTAATTCCGAGAAATAGAATGCTCAATATGTTAATGGAATTTTCGATTGTACACACTTGTTGAAAGCTCAATTTCCAAATGGGAATCAATAACAAGGTAATTATTTTCCAATTGAGGATTTTTTTATGGCTTCCATTTGAAATCTTTTTTTCTTTCTCTTTCTCTCTCAGTCTTTGCAATGGTTATGGGTCTATTAACTTTTTCTTGAGATTCCACATCATTCATCCAAAAAGAAAGTAATGTCATTTTTCTTGCCTTTCTCGTTGAATAATTTTAAGTAAACGATCTGAATTGGAAGCTTCTAGGTAATGGTTGTGGCATGAATTATGGTTGATTGTGTTCAACCTACACATCCAACCGGTCTCCAATTTTTCCATTCAAATCCAATCGGTTATAACCCGGAATTATAGAATTTTCTCGTTTCTCATATCAACAAAAATTAACAAATTGTTCGAAAAAATATTCTCGGAATTATTTTTAATTATAATTTTTAATTTTATTTTGAAAAGTGAATCGAGTTTAATTACAAACGTCGAGTGTTAATCCGGATTTTTTCTTCTCCTCTTTTTCACCACTTTACTGATTTTTTTTCTTTTCATCTTCCATCACACTGTGACTATTAATTTGCAAGTTGTGGCAGCCGAGCTAAGGATGTGGCGAGTGCCGACTGACTCTCTTCCCCTCTTTCAAAGTCACCGGAGTTGGGATCGGGAAAAAGGATGGGGTGGGGGATGAATTATTGAGTGTAATCAGAGTTTTTTCTTCTTCTTTGAAAACGCCAACATATAGTGATTAATTATTATTTCTTGTCAGTAGAGAAAAGTGCACTGAAAAGAGGGAAGATGAGAATATGCAGATTGGGGACGGAATGGCAAAAGAAAGTGTGAGTGGGTGTGGATGGGGATGGGGATAGGAGGCGCGCAAATTGTATGCGTCTTCCAGTGTGTACGTGTCGGCTAAGTTATGTTGGCATCGCTAGTATTGAGCAATAAAAAAGGCGCCAAAATGAAGTTATTTAAATTTGATAGCAACCACACCACAAGCCGGAAATTCAATTTGCCATTGATTCGTGATTGACATCCTGCGGGTGTTGCGTTTCACAAAATGAAAAGGACGTGTATGCTTCGAGCCCAAGACCTCGCGGATGAGTTTCTATGTGGGTTGGTGGGTGAAGGTAAATGTCTTGAGTAGTGGGAAGAGCAGCTCAAATTTCGCTCACGTGTGTAAACGTGAATATTTAATCGAGTTGCTCTGTCTTCTCCTCTCATGACGTGACATCGTACTAAACAAGTTTGAAAAGCTTTAGATAGATTAATTTTGCAATTATTTACTTCTAATTTGAATCAGAATTAATTTACTGAGTAAAGTCTGTGATTGCATTGCGGCGAAGCACCAAGGGGGTGCTTTTTCGCTACTGTAAAACAATCATTTTTTTTCTTTTCCATATTCACATAATGTTTGTATATAGAAAGGAGCGACATTGAACTGGGGGTCGAAAATAAATTGATTGACGGGGTACGTGTTTCGGGAATACATTTTGTGACAACGGATAAGTGTTGGTCACGTGACAAATGGCTGGCCTCGCAGAGATGGAAATTTTATCTTTTTTGCTATTCATCGTGTCGTGGTCGACTCATTGGTCGGCCTGAATGACAATCATTCGGTTCTAGCAGTATGACTCACTTTGTAATACAATAGCGGTGAAAAATTTATTGTTGAATCGGCACCATACATATGGACACGAGCTTATTGTCGGAACTAAGAAATATTGCTCGATGTCTTTCCTTCATCTTTTTTATCACGATTGATCACCTGAATTTTTAAATAAATATCAAAAAAATATTAATTCGCATTACGTTAAATCTCGGAGAAATGATATCCGAAATTGATTTTCTTTTAAGCAGAGCTTACGGGAAGTATTTTTAGTTTAAATTTTAGTGTACCTTTGGGTTAGATTGGTGTCACAAGTGGATTCTTTCGGTTTTATTTACCTGTAGGGACGATTTTTCCCTTCATGTCGACGTGGAAACGGTTATAAAAGCGGTGTAAAGCGTTGCTGTCTCGTCTCATGACAAATACTCTCAATCCTCCTCTCTCACTTGGGAAGAAGCGTTATTGCTCAAGAAAAAGCTTGTTGGCGCCCTTTACTTCTATATAAAGTGAAGGTTCCTATCAGCCGGGGTGGTATTAAAGTGGAAAATTACGGCGGATTTTTTCCTCTTTTTTTTCCCTTAACCACTTTTCACACACTTCCCCAGGGTGTTTTTAAGAGGACAGGTGCAAATACTTATTCCATTACTACATTTTTTATTTAAAAAGAGGAAAATAAAAAGATTTTTTTACACCTCCCTTGGAATAATGGTCTCTACCTATACGTAACAAAGTCATGGGGCATTCAAAACCCCCTCTTTTTATCCCCCTTCTTTTTTTTTAACTCCGTGATGAAGATAATGGGTCTCCTGATACTGGCAAGGGGATGATGCTGATTAGCATTGAAATAAACTCATTGGCACCAAAACGAATCATCCTTTTCCGACCCATCTATCGAGGTATCAGGGGTGATGATGAACGATGAGCAGGAGTGGGGAAGCAAAAATCTCTTGTCTCATTGCCCCAATTATAGGTACGTCAGTCGCAGGGTGGGTGTGTAGATGGGAAAATGATTGGCATATTGGTAGAAATCCATCTTATCCCTCTCTTTAGGGGGTCAGGTGTGGACTGGATTTTGCCACATCATTATGGTGAAAAGTTGTTCACGAGATAGGACACGCGTGCTTGACAAGCCTGCATGCGACACATTTAACGAGCATGATTCTCTTTTAGGAACACATGTCGATCATTAGTGAGAACCTTTACCTCTTTGCACCTTGGCGCATCTGTATTTGCGATGTCGACAAACTCCATCTCGGTGTTGATGTTTGAAATTTTCTCAACCGATTGCTGGCATAATGAAGGTCGGCGTCGTTTGGCATCTTTTCCAAGTCTCCTTTTGTACGACGCTTCTCTAACTTTGTCAGCGAGGAAAAATCTTTTCTTTATTTTTTTTTTTTTTTAAATTTAAAGTGACACAATTTTTGATAGATGGCAACTAAGTTTTGGTGAGAATGATTTATGAGGAATATTTCGGATGCAACGCACCTTTTGTGATGTGATGAGGAAGAACAAGAGGCGAGGGACGAACGCCATTATGAGCTCGCATTTTCTATAATACAAGGAAGTTGATTTTTCTTCATGGTCTTCTTTTCTTATCTTTTTTTTCTTCTTTTATTCCCCCTATTCTGGAGGTTTCTTGTCAAGCAGATGACAAATAGGGAAAAATAACTGGTGGCAGGAAGAAAGGAAAAAATCAACAGACCATGAGAAATAAAATACCCCTTTGCTGGGATTTGTACTGTGGATGCAAAGTCCTTTTCAAAACTCATTTGGGAAAGAGCCAAGTCGCCGTGGAAAAAAGGTGTTTGGTTTTAAGACTGTTATTATATATTGGAATTCTTTTTTTTTCCGTGAAAATGGGCTCTGTTAAAGTTTTTATGGTTTTTTTTTTTAGTTGGTTTGGAAATGGAGCGATAAAGGGAGTTTGTGATTGGGTGTGAGTGATTGACAGGTACATTTTACTTGATACCTGGTGGAGCTGTTAGTAACCAATCATTCTTTATTGCCGTTGGGAAGTAGTTTGATGGCGGAATAAGCCTAATTGCATTGATGGGTCGGCGAATCCTGATTGCAGGTGAAATCGTTCTTCCATCAGTTTCGGGGGTTTTGTCGAGTTGGGGGGAAAAGACGATTGGGTTGGAGGTGGTGGAAAGTTGGAGGTAATAAAGGTGTGATAACGAAAGTAGTGGAGTGGAAAATTACTTCTTTGATGACAAATTCGAGTGAGGAATTGATTTTTAATTATAATTTTTTCACGGGAAGAATGTATCGAAATACAATAGTGAAAAGAAATGATTTATTTCATGACATTCTCCTTTTATTTTAAAAAAAAATCATTTCAATCTAAAGTCAAACATGATTGATGAAATTGTGGTGAAATTTGACTCGGTTCACTCACGAAATTGGAATCGATCTCAAATGCTTGGTAGGCAGGTAGCGCTGAATCGGCTTGGCGAGGCCGGGCTATATTTCACCTGTGGGCATTGGTGATTAATTACTGTCGCTGAAGGTGCTCGTAGATGTCCACTACTGGTGCCTTGTGGTCACGCAGTCATCGATCGAATGCCCTCTTTCTCCTTCCCTCGCTCTTTCCACCTTTTCCAGCCTCTCCTTCGCCATCTTGAGCATTGATTTGATGAACGACGCGCTCTGTACAGGTCCCCGAGGTGACAACTCCTCCGTTTGCAGAACCGAGAACGCGCTGACCTTGGCGTAGCGTCGATAAACGTGATGAATACGAAATCGTTGCTTCATTTTTTTCTTTAAAGTAAATGCTTATTACATTTTCTAAAGGATTTGCCAGACTTATAAACAGTAGTGGGGAATTAAGGGGTGTGGGTTAGAAGTTTAGCATGTGGATGCCATAAGGAGCCGAATTGTTTTGTTTATAGAAATTCTTCTTGTCTCGGTAAATAATCGTAAAGTTGTCAACAGTTAGCGAGTGGGTAAGGGTAAAAAATAAAAGAGGGGGAAGGGGATAGAAAGGGAGGGTTAAAACTGCAGTGGATTTCATCCGAAGCAGTTTACACTTCATTCGTTGTGGCTTTGGCTCGCAAAACCCCAATGCTTTGTGTCCCCACTTTGTTTTTGATGGACGTTTCCATTCGGTGCTGACGTTTCTAAGGCAGAAGCGAAGACATGTGTATACATTTGATGCCGAGGTTAGTAGGTCGCTGCGGATGGGGACTGGCTGAGTGTTTATTTCACCCACTGCGTTGATGATGATGATATTGGGAATTCGGAATGAGTTAGTTGGGGAAGAGAAAAAAATAAGAGAAATTACACATCACCTTTTCTCGGGATTGGTGGTGCAATAGCCAAGAAAAGCATTTTTTCTCTTTTTTATTTTTCTTTGTATAGGAAATCAATCAGCGAGGATAGGAACACACAGGTGCTGTTGCTGGCGGGTTTTGTAGGAGATGCACGCGTCTCTTAGTGGCTTTAGGTTAAAACGCAGTTCAATGACACTTTTTAAGATAAAAAAATTTGTATCATTTTTCAAAAATGTTAATCTTTGACGTTTCTTAGAAAATGATCGTGTAGATGACCTTTTTTTTTTTTTAGATAAAAAAATTGAAGAAAGGGGAAAATTATGACTGATAAATAAAATGTCTGATTTGTCGAAGCAGAAAAAAAAATGCTTCAGAGATGAATAAGGGTATAATTACCTTGGAATAAGTTTAATTACATTGGTTCTATTCTTCGAGAATTTTTTCTTTGCGAAAAAATTTAATGTGTAATTCATAGCCCTTTTTCTCGTTCTTCATGTTTCCGCTTGACTTCCTTATTAAATTTGTGCGTGCTGGCGCACGGAAGTTAATAAAACGCGCGCGATACAAGCACTTTAAAAGTTTTCAATTAATTCCAAACCATTTTGCCGCGCGATGACACTAATAGAGTCTTAACCTTCACCTTTTGTTATTCTCCAATTATACGAGAAAATGCGCCACCCCTGCAAACTAAGATTGACATCTAGACTCCTCCTCTCCGACAAACTGTCGCCTTAGGCTCACTATTCATCTCCAATTTCCAAGTGTTCAATTAGAAAAGTCTCTTCGATCTTAGCGCCCTCCAGCGGTAAACTGGTCAACTACCGCGAAAAATGCGCGGTTATCCTTCATATTTTTTATCTTTCGATTGGAAGTGGTTGTTGGATTTATCGGGAACCCCGTCGCTTTTGTCTTGGATTTCTTTTAAACTTTCGATGGAAGATCAATAAGGAGTCTTTACTTAAAAGATAGGCTTAAAGAAATATTTTTTAATGTGTTTCGATTGCAATCCGACAAATTTATTTGATTTATTGATTTTTTTTTCTCGCGTTATCTTTTTTGCTTTTAGCAAAAGGAAAATAAGTGGAAGTTATTAAGGAGTTTTACAACTACCGCGAAAAGGTTTTTGTTGATAAAACCGAAACGATGCAAATTTCCTGTTTTTCGGTGACGTCCACTTGACGTTCGGTTTGGATGGAATGACGTGAGAAAATTGTGATTATCACTTTGTTCTTTTGTGGTTCTTGTCAGTCTGGTTTGAATGGAACTTCCTCCCTCGTGAATTTCACCACGTAATTACCTCGACGCTGGTAATTAAATACTTTTTCTAAATTATTCTCTGTGTCCCACGTGATTGGAGACACGTCAAGTGCGAGTTTTTCTTTTGCGGAGTAGTTTCTTTAGTCTCGTCACACGCTTAAAAAAATGGTAATTGCACTTTTTTCATTTAAACATTTTTCTCAGTTAAATCTATGGTTTCTTTGTTACGAGAAACGACGAAAAGAATAATTTCTAATTGTCGATTTATCTTGCATCAAATCGAGTTTCCAGTTTTAACTTTAAAAATAGGGAATTTAAAAAATTTTCGCAGCGAAAAGTTCAAGTTTTGGGTTTCTATCACTTTAATTTGTAGCGTGGGCGGTTTCGAAGTTAGCACAGGTGGCGCCCGTTTTCAATTAAGTCGGTGTGATGTGTAGTGTTCCTGCGTCCTCAGCATTCTTTGCTTGACCCTTCTTGACCAGAACTGCCATTTTTTTCCTTTCTCTCTCGTCTCTTTCTCACTCTTTTCTCATGTGCGATGATAATAAAGGTGCGGACTACTGCAAGAGGAAACCTGTTTGCACGAATGGACGGATGGACGCACCAGAAAATAAATTTAGATGGAAATGCTAATTTATCATTGGACCTTGCTTGAGAGATGGCGACCTAAGAAAGTCGTATCTAAATGGAAATGCGATAACAATCAGGGGTTTTTGAGTTTTAAAGATGGTTTTTCAGGTATAAAGGGACAGATGTTTGTTTTCGAACTCGTGTGTCAGACAATTATTATTTGGTGACGCGAACAAGGACGAGGATTAATATTTGCATTTGTCCCATGAGGCTTAGGATTGGAGTGAGGGATGGGGATGTGTGGGAGTTAGTGTCCTTTCCTGATTGATCTCCCTCGAGAGTGGTAGGTAGTGGGTGGCTGAGAGGCGCAAATCATTAAGGGGTACGCTGGACGTGGATGGAGTGGCGAGCGAGTAAAGAAGTAACGGTCCCCTTTCTGATTGGTCATACAGATGACCTCAGGTGGTCATTTCGTCACGTTAAGTGCAGACAAGTCACGTAGAAAGAGGGAGAAAGAGGAAATGAGCATGCGCACAATTATCTGACTGGTGGATCTTTTCGAGTGGGTCTTTTGGTTTTAATACAACTCGTTTAGAAACGAAATGATTTTATTTTTGGTCGAAAAAAGTTTTTTTTATTATTTTTATCGTTGCATTATCGCATAAAGTTTTGAGGCTAGGTTTTATTTTCGGACTGGTTTTATTAGAGAACGATCGTATCGCGAAATTGTTGTACAGGTGAAGTGGAGGAGGGAGACACAGGTGCACTTTATCGAGCGGGAACGTAGTAATCAGCGGGGGATCAGGTGTAATTTCCGGAGCTTCGGTGTAAACGGGAGGAGAATCGCAACAAAGATGAAGTTAGGAAGGAAAACCTTGCGATTGAAGATTGTGGAGAGGGGAGAAAACGCACTGACAAATGATGACCGTTTGTGCCGTTGGAGGAGGAAGTTGAAAGCGAGGAGAGAGAGAAGTGAAGGTGCGAGTGTGGTGTAGGTGGATCGATATAACGATCGCCGTATTAATTTTGTGCCCCCGCCAGATATTACGTGATATTAAGCAGACAATAAAAGCGCGACTCTGCTCTTTTCACCTCTACACGCGCCAGCCTCGGGCATTCAATTTGGTACAAGAGGCGTCTCGTCCTTCTTCTCTCCTTTTGCTGAGGGTGCGGGCTTGGATCTCTAAAGTCGAGGTGGACGGTGTGCTCATGATGGCACCAGATTCGTGTGCCACCTTGAAGAGCTATTTTATATCGTGCATTACGAGCCACGAGTATGCACTTTTAATAAATGTCTCCTCGCGTTCTCTCCTGCTCTCTATACTTGTCTTTTCCGTCAGCGTGTATAACGAGTGTAGAGGGCAGTTAGGCGCAGACCATGCAAACCATTTGCATTATCATTAGGGTTGCATCAAAGGTGGTGCGTATCGTTGGCAAGCAAAGATGAAAGCAAAAGAGGAGAGGGGAGGTTGGTCCGTCTGCGTTGGTACGCGTTTCTCTTAATTGACCCTTGTCCCCGTCTCAGCAGGTGCCCCCTTGCAAAATGATGATGGTCGCGCATTTTGAACCACGAAGGAGGATTTGTCAACGTAATTCTCTCTTTCGGGATAAATGATGAAAAGAGACATTTTCCAAGAACATTAAATTGGTAAATGGCGGCCAGTTGTGTTGCGGTGAAGCCGGCACAAAAGCACCCCGCTGGAGGCTATTGGCGTATGGGAGAGGTGAGGTGAGAGCAGGAGAAGATGAGAGGGGGAGGGTTACAGAGGATTCGCTATTTTTCCCCAGGGGGAAATGGTCTCCCAATCTGAGCAATCAAGCGTTGTGGCCTTTCAAGTTCTAATCACACAATCAAGTGCTGCAGGGGAGACTCTCAATTACTAAAAGATGGCGTAAAAATAAAAAATGGCCTAATTTGTATTTTCCAAGGAAATAACTATATGCGTGCTGGAGCAATAAAGAACGAAGGTGGGGATTGGCGAGGAGGAAAGACAGGTGATGATGGCGAGATGAATTGCGATTGATTGGCACGAAATTAATTATTTGTGAGAAGGGTGGCACGAAAGTGCGCGAGATGCAGTAATCGGATTGGACATTGCACTCCATACCTGCTTTTAATTGGGAGGGTGCACGAGAGATGCGAGTATAGCTGCAGAGGTGTGTGAGTGGGTGAGTCATCAATCAATGGAACGCCGCTTGTCACGAGGTGAGGGCCGGGGGATGGCGACAGAGGGATGGGGGAAGGGGTCTTCTTGCAAATGATCGATCGATCGATCGATTGGAGATCGTACAGTAGCGGCTTCACAAAACGCAGCTTTCCATACGACGACAATGGACGGACCGATGTATTTAATCAATGACGTCACAGATAAAAGGAACAAAAGAGTTAAGGGAGAGGGAACCGTGCAAACGAGCGAGTTATAAGTGCGGACGGATCAATCGAGACGAATTAAAGAAAAGTTGGGTAAGGGATGGGGTTTGGTGCAAATGCAATTTGATTCGAGTCCCAATGTGAATCCATTTGAGTGTAGGTGGCAGTTGAGAAGGAATGGGGGAGTGGATGGCGCATTCCCAACGGCCTGTTACCTTCCTCTGCCAGTTAATTTGCACCAAATCGCAGCCACCCCTGAGCGCAGCCGTGCAGTGATTTATTAGCCCAAAAAGTGAATGCAAATGAGCCATACATTGTAATTTTCTTCTCCCCTTTTCTTCATTTTTTTTCCTTTCTCAGTCGTGGCGCGGTAGATCGACGAAACCAGCTGTCGAGAGTAACGGAGACTGATGGAAGAATGGAATCTTTTTTTTCTATTCTCTTTTTTACTCTTTAAATAGGGAATGTATTTTTTTTTAATTTTATAAATTTGCCTTTTACTCACGTATTGATTGGGGTGGAAGAAAAAAATTGTTGTGTCCAAAGTGGTGTAAAGTTGCCATTGATCAAATATAAAAGGGATAGATTTGCTTAATTAAAAGCAGTGCAAATAGAGTGGCTGCTGAGTGGAGTGAAGCGAAACCGAATTCAGGTGCCGAGTTTGAGGGAAGAAACAAAGGGCTTCTCATTAGCGGATAAATTCGCTCTAAGGTGTAGAGTCAGCGCAAGAACGTGGAGAATTCGTAATCTCGTCTCGCTCAAGAGAAGCATTGCACCCAGTGATAGGTTGGGGAGATATTTCAGGTGACATGAGAAAAATGCTTGGAAAATAAAATAAAATCACCGCTCTTGTTCAATTTGCTTCGTATCGATTCGACATTTCGTTTGATTTAATTGGAAATGAAAATATTTTTATTTTTATTTTTTTAAAGTTCACTTTGTTTCTAATTAGATGAATTTGAATATCGCTCTTAAATTCGGTTACGATTGGTGTAATTAAAGTGGAGTTTGAGATCAGTTGGAAAATGTTTGTGTTTCCAATTGCCTTTATTGATGAATGGGTGCGGCGGGAGGCGGGAGGGTGTCGAGAATTTCGTTTATGTGATTTACAACCTGGCGCGTTGTCGTGGCGAAGAGAATGCAAATCGAATCGGAGGCTGTTAACCCTAAAATGGATTGACGACGGGCCCAAGAGGAAGAGCGAGACAGAACCCCTTGCTACGTATACACGACGTCGGCCGATCGCCCGTTTCGACCAAACAGATTTCAAACGTCAGCGATTATTACGAATGGGAACATCGATCGGTTGAATCGGCTCGCGATTGCCGACGGCTGACTTTTGTCGTCTGATCGATGAGGGATACCGGTTTGACTGTATTTTTCACGGGGAATTTCGGGAGTTTTAATTTGGCTCGGGTTTGTTCGGATTCGGATGTTTGATTGGCGTCGACTTAGGGAATGGTGAGGCACGAACTCGGGCGTAATGAGACTGCGATCACGAACAAATGTCGCGTCACGTGTCAGGACGACGCTATGCACAACAGCTGCCGATGGTACCTCTTTTAGTTGGGGCGTGTCAAGTGCCACTAATAATGTCGACTGAACTTGGGACTTTGGTGTGGAAACCATTTTTCCTTCTTTCTTTTTTCTCTCTTCCAAGAGTTAAATGGGTAAACAAATGTAAGCGCATGCGTGTTGTCAGATAACATTTGCATTGCATTAACCGGTGTTGCAGCATTGGAAAAATTGTCCTCATGTATGCCACGTGTTTCGAGTGACGTGTAGGGAATTAAAGATGGGTGCAAATTCAGTTTTAATAATTTTCCAATAAAAGACACTAGTGGAAATCACACCTTGTGTTCGTGTCACCGCTGTTTCCTTCAAATATGGGAAAAATTGTGCTTTCACAAAGAAAAAAATTCTTGTTTCCTTTCTTCTTTTAACTTTATTTGAAGTAAATATTTTTTTTCATCTTTGGAAAAATTATTGAAGAAATTTTTCGCGGACAATTTGCTCGCAATAAAAAGCGGTTTTAATTCAATCAGAAAACAAGTCATTTCCACGAACACTGCACCCATCGTTGAATTGCAAATGACGTGTAATGTCGTCATTGATGTTAAGGCAAATTCTCTTTTCATGGAGCGAAGCCCCTTGCTCGTTTTCGTGCGTGCTTATTCCCTTTGGAGTATAAACCTCCTTCTCTTTTCTCTTTTGTATTTAGCTTTGTGCGTGCCCTTAATTCAACCAGTTTATTGCCCATTAAATCAAGTTGCTATTCACGGCAACCCGAGAGGAGTTTGCGTTTCACTTATTCTCTCTCATCTTTTCGTTTATCTTACCTTCTCTTCGTCTCTCGCTAATATCTTTTCATTGGAACGAAATTGTTTTTATTTGTTTGGCTCGATTTTTTCCCCTCTCTCCTTCTCACTATTATTTCAAAATTGTGAAAATCTAACTCGAGTTGACGATACGTCGTAAAAAAAATGAAAAGAAATAAAGATACACACAGACAATAAAAATAATGATAAGTGTGTTTTTGAATTCGAAAATAACGGCGCTGGAGTCGATGCACCTGTGCCCCTTGTCATGCGTTCGATGTCTCGTGGGATTGAAGTTGTCGATTGCAATTGATTAATGGAGATGAGTCCATCGTTTGGAATCGCATCACATCCTCGTTTCTACAGACTCTTGGAAATTGTAATTTCCCTCTTTTCACATGGGAGGAATGTACTAGAGAATTGAGTTCTGCTCGCTGTTTTACAATCACCTTTTCGATCATTTTTTGCTCACTGAAAGTCAATTTCAAATCTAAGACTTTCTAAAGAGAACGTATTTAATTTAAAGTTGCTAACTGTATTCTCGTTTGTTATTAGGAATATAAATTAAATTTCTTTGTTTTATTTTATACAGGTTCACTGGATAAACGATCTTCTATTTCCAAAGAGGATTTCTACCTCAAGTGTCCTCATTGCGACAAAGTGTTCCCGAGTCTGGAGACTTTCCGTCTTCACCTCGTGTCTCAACACGGTGCCGCGGACTCGAGTCCTGTTTTAAACTCGGCAGACAACACGAGTGGCGGTGTCGGTGGTTTTGCCTGTGATAAATGCAGCGCAACTTTCGCTCACAAGTCGCAACTTGAAAAGCACGAGGGTTTGCATTCGCCGACGGCTCAAGTTGTGGTGAGTTTTAATTCAAATTAATTTTGTGTTTGTAGTAGCTTCACTGAAATATCTAATTGTTTTTTTTCTGTTTGATTGCAAAGCAGGCATGCAAAGTGTGTAACAAAACTTTTGCCAATGTGTACCGCCTGCAACGCCACATGATCAGCCACGACGAGAGTGCTGTGTTGCGCAAGTTCAAGTGCCCCGAGTGCGAGAAAGCCTTCAAATTCAAACACCATCTCAAAGAACACATTCGAATCCACAGCGGCGAGAAGCCCTTCGCCTGTCCCAACTGTGGCAAACGTTTCTCCCATTCAGGCAGCTACAGTAGTCACATGACGAGCAAAAAATGTCTCGTCATGAACCTCAAAGTCCGTCGTACGATCGACAAGCCAAACGTGCGAGGCAATGGCGTCGCGTCTGCTGGAACCACCGGCGGAGGCGGCGGACGGCGCGGATCCTCGCAAGGTGCCTTCACGCCCATTCTCCCCAAGTACGGAGAGAACGGACTGGAATTATCCCCAGGTTACGGCCCGCCGCCCGGTCTCGATCACTTCGCCGCCGCCGGCATCGACTTCGTGTCGCCTTCGATGCAGGCCTTTCTTCCACCTCCATACGGCTTACATCCTCTGCTCACTGGCAACCACCATCACCATTTTAGCAACTCAGGGCTTTCCATGTACGCGGGATTGGCAGGACCACCGGCACCTTCGTTGGCCGCCCTCTCTCACGTGATCCGAACAAGTGCCATTGCCGTCAAAGCGAACGAATCTCCTACTTCGTCGTACGGAGATTCGAATCAAATTCAACAGCGGGATCCCCCGACTCCTAGCATGGCGGCAATTAGTCCCCATCCCGAATCGGATGATGCAGGAAAGGCATTTAGGGCACAAAGTCCCGAGGAATCAAGTTCCAGCGGCGATTTGAAGGCAGTCAAACAGATATTGGCCACTGTGAATGCCACCGTTTCAAAGCAGCAACAAGAGATGTCCAAATTGAGAAATGGAATTTCGGCGTTTAGCCAGTCCATTGACGGAGATCGTTCCACACCCAGTCCGACCACGAGCAGAACCGAATCACCAGTAAGCAACAACAATACGACAGTGATGTCGCCACATTCGCCAAACGGCAACGCGAATGGCGATGCAAACATTAAGAGAAATGGGTATCGAGGTGACGATTCTCACTGCAGACATTGCGGCAACTCGTTCGAAAGCAAAATAGACCTCCATCAACACGAGCGGTATTTGTGTAAAATGAACAGAGAAATATTTCCAGCTTCGAACAAAGAAGAGATCGAGAAGCACGAGTCGATGATGATGTACGGAGAAAGTAGAAGTAACCACGGAATGACTAACGGTTATTCCGACATGGACGACGATCCGCCGATGAGCGATGTCGAAGATGGAGGTCGAGATTTGGGAGAAGATGGCGTGGATTGTGATGGACGAAAAGTACGCATGAGGTCCCTCTTTTCCGAAGAACAGCAGTCCGTGTTGCGATCGTATTACGAAGTGAACGCCCGGCCCGGTAAAGAGGAACTTCAGAGGATCTCGGCTGAAATTAAATTCCCGCCACGAGTCGTTCAGGTGTGGTTTCAGAATATGCGCGCACGAGACAAGAAACGGGGTCGTGCCATGATGAGCGGCAAAGACGCGTCGATAATTTCGTTCAGGTACAACGACTCGTCGCCACCCCCGTCGCAACAGCTCATGTCGTCGCAACACGCCAAAACGCCTTTTTCAGCAATAAGTCCTACTTCGTCGTACGGAGGAGTCGCCTCGATGAACGGTAGTTTGTTGGCCAGCCGCATTCCTCATCCGCCGATCTTTTACCCGACCCCGAGCCCATCACCTTTTTCGTTGCCCAGTGCTCCGTTGCGCATGAACGGGCAGTCATCGTCACCTCCGTCGTTCGCGGCACCGCCTTTTCCGCTCGATCACGAGCAACCGTTGGATTTGTCTGTCAAGGGCAATCAAAAGTCGCACAACAACAACTCTTGTCACAGCCCCGCCGCGTCTGATCGCAGCGTTTCGGATGGTGAGGTGCTCAACTTAAGTCAGAAGTCGTCCAGAACGTCAACGCCTTCAAAAGAAAGCAATAACAACGTGAATTACGCAGCGGTTACCACGAGTGGAGTTCTCAGTGGCCTTGGTTCTCACCTCAACCATCACGACCACAATGCGTTATTCAAAGCCACCGAACCGTCGGCCATTTTTAAGTACATGATGACCACGCCAAAAATGGAATTGGACGATCTGTCGGCATGTGAAGAAACACCCGATCTCATAGTAATGCGCAGAAATTTCTCCGGGTCGCCGACCACGTGCGATACACCTCGTCTGCATCGGATTCTAGCCTCGTCGCCACACTTGGATGTATCGTCTCTCAACGGCACCGTCGACAGCTCCGGTCGTGTTTACTCTACTGATGGTAGCCACTCGCCTTGTCCATCAGATCACGATGACCACCTGGAAATTGATGAGGGATCCGATATTCACAGAAGATGTTGGACGAAGGTAAATTATTTTTTAAAAATCTTTCTTAAAAATTGTTTCATCCACTGGGAACTGAGTAACTTATAAATTAGTCAAATGTTATTTGGTTTGGCGATTCCTTAGAGACAGACCAATAAGAAATGTCAGCTTGTCACTTCCCTTGTTAGCTAGAAAAAAGTCGACTGTCATATCCCGGAATATCGTAATACCTGTTGAGGTAAAAGGAAAAAAGTCGAAATTCTCTCGAGTAAAACGTGTCTAGAATTTTTTTCTCCTTTATACGATCTAATCAGTCTTTTTCATTAGTGCACTTGCCTCCTTCTCATCCTTGGTCACCTGCTCCCAATTAAATTCTCCATCAACATGGCATCCACAAAAAGTTCTGCCTTCTTTCTTTTCTTTTTTACTTCTTGATTCGTCTCAGGAGCTTTTTAAAAAGGATGACATACAAGACTTATAAAAGCAATATAATATTTTTGAGATATGTGTTATGAGGGGTGTTGATTTTTCCGTTTGTGGGCCAGGATCGAATGAGTAGTAAAAAAAAATGACACATGAGTATTGAAGTGTTATTGCGTTTCTTGCGGGTGTCTCTCATCAAGTTGTGGAGGTTTGTGACCCTGTTGCTCTTAGGGAATGGATTGGATGTCGCTTGTTTTCGTCTCTCGAGTCCGTGTTCAGTTTCGGAGGCAGTGACACGTGTGGACTGGGTGTTAATTGAAATGTGGGGTGAGTAGAAGTCGCTGTTTTTTGTCGTCCGAAAAGGAGGGTGAGTTGGTATGTGACGAGTGGATCGAGATCGAGTGGTATGACGGGGGAAGTGGTACTGCACCGTCTGTGCCACCTTGCGTCACCTAATCGAATTAGCGTTAGTGATTAAGGGTATGTCTGCGTTCAACTGACGTGATGCCCCTTGTCAGCTTATTCAATTTGAGCGGAGACCCACGAGCGCGTGTAATCGCATTTTGAAATGTATCTGGTGCACTATCACTTAAACAGTCGCTCGCAATTACCATCCACATGTGCAATCTTCTTCATAACTGCACGGCACACTGCAGCGATGTTTCTTTTAACTGCGAGATCTCGATACTCAATTTTACCGCTCATCCAAAAGGGCCTTCTCTCGTTCGATTCGATCGACGTCGTTAACACTGAAAGTAAAACAGAACTGCTTGATTAGATTCTTTTATTTATTTCGTTACCTATTTTAATGTGATTTACTACTTAGTTTTAAAACGCTATGTGTTGTTGTGGGCAGTTAGGAATGTGCTCGACTTTCGATGTCATCGGAAATCGAAAGTGGACGATGCAGAGATTGTCTTGACTGATGGCCGGTGGAGTGAGAGATGGAGGGCGGATCCATTCGGTTCCTTGTGGAAGTTGGCTGGGCATTATACAATTTATCTCTACTTTTTTGTTTCGCTTTATTTATGATAGTTTTAGTGATATGTCTAAAAGTTTTTAGAAAAATTGTTTTTCTTTTTGTATTTAATTAGACGGATCATGGGGATGAAAGCCAGCTGGACTTGGATGATTCGAGCATGGGTGAAGATGATCGACCTCTGAAGAGACGCAAGTCGTGGAAACAGCACAAACTGGACTCGGAAGACGGCATGTATGCGTGCGACCAGTGTGATAAGGTGTTTAGTAAGCAAAGCTCGTTGGCCCGTCATAAGTACGAACATTCTGGTGAGTGATCTTTGAACTCTTCTTCATTTGATTTTTTTAAAAAGAAATCTCAAGTTTTTTAATTACCATAACATTATTATTTTATTAAATTTACAGGCCAGCGTCCGCATAAATGTGACGTTTGTTCAAAAGCCTTCAAGCACAAGCATCATCTGACGGAGCACAAACGATTGCACAGTGGCGAGAAGCCCTTCCAATGTAAGAAATGCTTGAAACGGTTTTCGCACTCTGGTTCCTACAGTCAGCATATGAACCATCGCTACAGCTACTGTAAACCGTACAGGGAATAGAAAATAAGATCCATTTCCCGCTTGTTATTCGGAAAGAGTACACACCAGTGGTTATTGAGATGTTTGTTGTGCTGACACAGGCTGTCACATTACAGTTGAGGAATTGAGTTTTACCTCGATTTTGACCTGTCTGAACAGCTCTTTTTCTGCCTGAAATGTGGCCTTGTCTAAACGTTTACTTTAAATCGGCCTCCACAGTCCGTCGACATCGCCCCAGTTCGTCGTCCGTGTCTATTGTTTGACTCTTCTTGCGTCTCAGGGTGAAGGGGCTGTGGTGGCCTAAAGCTGTGTTCACAGTTTTGCTCTCACTCTAATCTGACCAAAGCACAAAACCTTACAACTGTTAAAAACTGCGAGTGATTTATTCAACCGTTTAAAAGAAAAGTTTAAAGAAAAAGGAAAAAGAACAATTTAAAAGAAATTGAAATATAAGCTTCATCAGTAACGGTTAAACAACTTGTGATAATACAAATTTCTTTCCAAAGATAGTGGAACGAAGAATTTTTTTCATTGTGTTTATTTTTTCCTTTGTAATCTAAATTTGTTCGTTTTTGCTCAGTGTTGAATCAACACTGTCGATATACTTTACTCAATATTGTATTTTTTTTAATTATTACGTTTTATGTTAAATCGTTTTGATGTCTGCTGGTGAGAAGAAGGAAAATGTCACCTGTTTATTTTTGATTTAAGCTTTTTAATAGAAATTCGTGTCGAGGCCCGTGCAATTTGAGATCCGCTAGTCACAGCCTTCAATTCTACGTGTAGTTTTGTGTGCAATGAGTGTGAATTGTGCGAAAATAATCACACTCACCCACAAACTAGTCAACAAAATAATCGATCCAAATTTTTGCTTTATGATTACGAGCTTTAATTTTTTTCTTTTTAATTTGAAATTTTATGTCTACCTTATTTTGATTTATATATATTCTTATTCTAAAGGTGCTTGAAAAACAAACAAAAACCAAAAATCCCTCGGAACAAAACTTGAACAAACTTCAACATGACTATATGAAAGTTGTGTAATTTTGGGGAAAGGTCGCAACTTTTTATTTCGTTTCCTTGAATTTGAAAAAGAAATTCTTGTTTTGGTATATTATACTAACTGTGAGTGAGGAAAACAAAATGAAATTACAATATTTGTTGAATTCTGTTCTTCCAAAGTTTATCGCCTAGTCAATGTGGAGGGCTTTTCTTTATAGACGTCATAAATACGGGGGGAATCTGTCCAAAAAAAAAAACCCTACTGAAAGCAAGAGTCACCCAATATACTCTTTTTTAAATGTTGAAGTAATTATTACAGAATGTAGGACATTTAAATATTTTATACAGATTACAATCTAAATACTTGAAATTAAAAAAAGACATTTTATTTTATATATTGTATAATTTGTATTCCTCATCATATTCCTATTTTCTGAGTGCGTGCGTATGCAGTCATATTATAAGTAATTAATATTCCACTTTTACTTAACAGATTCAGTGCTTCCATGGATAGTTGATAAACAATTCGTTCTGGTCTTTGCAGTGACCTTTTGCATTGGGGCCAAACGAATTTTGTAGGGTGCCCACGTAAAATTCGTATAATTTGACAGTTTGATTCTTTATTTTGAAAATGGTTGTTTCGGTAGATGTTAGCTTGTTTCTTATAGATGAAAAGTCCTCCTCCTCAAGTCAGTTAACATTATCTCTTCACTGTTTTCTTCTAACTCTATCTACTTCTATCTATCTGTATCTTCTTAAACCCTGTAAGAAAAAGAAAAGAAAAAAAGTAACCTTTTTTCTGGTCAAACTCTTTTTGTAATATTTTAGCATTGCCATTTCTGCATGCTGATTGATTGGTGAGTGTATCTAGTCTGTCTGTAAAATAGTTCTTTCTCACACTCTGTCTTCTCTCTTCTCGCACTCATTTCCTGTCGATCAACCTTTCCGATTTGAATAGTTTCTTTCTGACTCTCAATATCCTAATTGTTGTTTTTTTTTTAAATTTTTTTTTTATAGACTTACCCAAAGAAATGTCACAAGAATTATAACGTGTTTCGAACTTTTTCTTATTATATTTCATATACTTCTTTCTCCTTTTCCTCCACCCAAAAAATGAAAAAAAATTACCGAGTACAGTATTTAACAATTTTCAAAAGGAAAAATATAAAAGATATTATTAAAATGGAAAAAAGTAACTACTACTTTTACTCTCTGAAATAATTACAGTATTATTCATATGACAAGAAGTTTGTCATGTTTTATTCTTCCATAGTCTTCGTCTATAGTAAAGATGGTGTTTGTGACAGAAATGAGTATTTTTGGATTTTCCAGCCAGGGTTAGATGTGATAGATGAGACGTTTTATCTCGTCTGTTATCTATGAGTTATTGGGATTGTTTAAACATTGTGTATAGCCAAAAACCAATTTTTGAAACAAAAGAAACCGGTTCTAACTTAAGTGCCCTATTAAAAATAACACTAGTGTCTAGTGTAACGATAAAAAGTTGTTTGAAACTCTTCCAAGATCTCGGTGTCGTAAATTAAACGTATTTGTCCATCTTCATCAGGTTGAAAGTTTGCTGTTCCATTTCTTCTTCTCTTATTGATATATCTTTACTTTTTCAAAATAAAAATTGAATTGAATCGATATAATACTCAATTTTCGATCTGTTAATAATATTATTTTTTGCCAAATACTTTATAAGCCAAAACAAATTTAGCATTAGTGTTTTAGTCAAAAAGAAACTGGTGAATATGATTTTCGACGAATTTTAATAATCCTCACCAACCAATGTTGTTTGTGACGTTTTATTATCTAAAATTGTGCTTTTGGAACTTATATATTTTCGGTAGAGAACAAAATTGTTTTTTTCCACTCACGTATGTAATGAGCTGAATCTCAAAATGGTTATTTTAATACTAAATGTAACGAGTGACGTTAAAATCACTCAACTTTGTTTTGTTTTTTTTTCTAATTAATTATTTTAATTTTAAATATCGTAAGTTCAGATGACACTTGCTCATACAAGTTGCTCATCGAGTCGATAATTTTTTTTGTATGTAAAAAAAAAATTTAATTTAAATTGCCTCTGCTAAAAAAAAAAAGATAATTTTTGTTTATTTTAATTTTCGTTTGTCCTTGTTGTTGAGTGATTGCGAGAGATTCCAAATGTATCGTTTCCATCGTTCTCATATGTGCAACGATGATGTTTATGATTGTATGACTCTGTGGAAAGCATCTATTGCCCTGCCAAGACCAATGTATTGTATAAGAAAACTCATAAAAAATATTTATTGTACATATTTACATATATATGACGTCGAAGAAATGCTTTTATTGGAACTCGATTGTTCCAATATGTTCCAAAAAAACAATTTGAAAATAATTTTTTTTTCACTCGGCTTATAACTTTTTTTTATATACAGATTTAAAAAATAATGAAACTTTGTATTTGTCAAGTGCTTCCAACAGTTTGGTTTAGAAGTGAAAAGTATAATATGCACCATGGAAGCGTGTACAGTGTGGTGTCTTCCGCTTTAAAAAGAAAAAAATACAAAAAACAAAAAAAACGAGGATATATTTTTATTATTTTTCATTTAATAATAAAGAAACATACGCTAGAGTTAACCAAAGACGATATGCTTTTCTTGTAAAACTGGTCATGTATAAGTTTATTATAAATCTTTGAAGTTTTTTTGGATGTATTTCATTTAATTAAAATTTGAAACATCCCAAATGTGTGCAATATATGCACTATGTATCATAGGCATATTTCTTTTTCATTTTTTAATTTAATTTTTTTTTAATTAAAATATTTTATAATGATCTTTTTAAGTGTAGTCGTTATTCTCATGTTCCTAGATATTATTGCTATTCAATTTGAATTGGAATTATTGTGCCACAAATACAAGAAGGTTCTGTGCCATCCAAAAATCCAGAAATGTATTTAAAAGAATAGTAACGTATGCAAAGTGAGCGAAAGAATTTTTTTTTTTTTGAATTGTCAAATTCTTGTCCTGAAATATATGCAACTAGTTTGTAGTACGCGTTTCAAACTTTTGCTAGTTTTAATATGAGAACTATTGCAAATAGTTTAATTTTTTTAATATATATTCAAAAGAATTGATAACTCATTTTAATGTTAAAACTTTTCCTGCTTGAACAGCGCATGGCTTCCAAACATCAAACTCAATCGGTTTTCTTTTTTTTTATATTGTTGTTGTAATATTTAAATTTCCTTTTAATTCAATAAGTAATTCATGTAGAACTTGTTTATTTTGCAATTTCAGCTCAAGAAAAGACCAAACTCACCTGATTAAATCCTTTTTTGGCTTTACTTTTAATGGACATGTGTATTTATGCAATTTTTATTATTTATTTTCATTGTATCGACTTTTATGCAATTAATAAACAGTAAATAAAAATTACAGGGACCATTGAATGTTAATTTGTTTCAGTTAGCTTTTTTTTTTTTAAAATATAAGTTGTATTTCAGTTACTAAAGTGGAAGTCATGAATTTCAAAGAAATTTTATGGTAATTTCATTGTCCTTCAAACTTGAGGCAAGTTTCATTTATAATTTTTGAGCAATATTCAAGTTCTCTGATTTTATATTTTTGTGTATAGTTAGTATTAAAGGAAGATTGATACTGAACTAAAAATGATAAAAAAAATTGTCTTGTTAATTTGTTACAAATACTGTATAACATTAATTGTACTTTGTCAAGTGTCCCGTGTGATTTTTTGCTAAAATCAACAGTTTTTAACTGGTATAAAAACGTTCCAATTTTAATAAAACATAAGAAATTAATTATTTCTCTAGGCTAAATTGTTTTATCCTTTTCTTGAAAGAATTCTTCGAGTCGAATAACACAAAAAACAACATTTCTATTAAAATTTCAATTTTTAATTAAATTCACAGATCAAGTTAGGAAATTTTTTTTGATATTTTACTTGGCCAAAACAGGGAACGATAATAAATTTATTGATTGCGTTTGTGAAATGGCGGGTGGCGGAACTGTAGAGATTGGAATAGACGGGTGAATGTTGTCGGCTGCTGCCGCGTTCATTGATTCAATCTGGCGTACATGACACGGATGAAAAGTCCATCGTTTTGAGCGCTGCATTCCCCTTTCGCTCGTAATTAGGCTTTCAATACATCAGCCGACCATAAGCAACAGCTTTGACTATGAAAATTGCCTTTTCCCGATTGCGTCATCATTCTGTTTCAATGAGTTTGTTTATATTTGATCTCCGTAACTAATGGAAGATTGGATTCGTTTTCTTACGTTGGCCGCGATTACATTTAAATTCACTCAAATGAGATTCTACGGTATATTCGCAACGTCAAAAACAATAAGAATAATTTATAGTGACATTTACTAAATTTTCAGATTTTTTCATAATCAATTATTGACCTCGAATTACGCTCGATGAGAACCCCCGCAATGGAAATATTTCCGAGGCTGTTTCCGAGGCACTTAGAGAACCTGCCTCATGAAGTCGATATTCAGCTTTGAATAGTAAAGATGAAATTAAACCTGAAATACCTGTATTCAGATGAAATCTATCTATAGGAAGTTAATTTTCCTTTCTACAAAGCTATTGCGTCATTCTTCGGCAACTGGTGGTAGAAAATAAGATGAGTAATGACGTCACATATCTCTCGTCGAATCAAATCTGCAAATAAATGGCATAAGCTGATGAGCTTTAAAGGTTTGTTAAAACTAAGCTTGAGTGTGACATTTGATGTGAGGTGTGCTTAATTTCAATCGCCATGTGAAATGACTCGTGTAATTGTTATTTTATTGCTGATATGTGTGACTGAAACCTGTGATTTGAAGGATAACGTAGAATTTCATCCTGGTTTTACATCACACGTGCATATCGACATCGCCAAAAGGTCTGCAGATCGGAGGTGAATTCATATTTAATAGAATTTAATGACAAAATAAAATAACATTTATTTTTCTTTTTATAAACTTAGATATCTGTTGTACGAGGTTAACCCTGGAGAAGGATTTAATCTACGCCGTGATGTGTACATGAGAATAGCAAATTTAGTGAAGAAGTTGAATCAGAATGGCGATTGGATTTTAATTTTACCACCGTGGGGTCGTATTTATCATTGGAAATCTGATGATGTAGGATCTCAAATTAAGATACCATGGTCTTTATTTTTTGACCTAAAAAGCCTTAGTTTGCATGTTCCAGTTATTGAATTTGATGATTATCTAAAAGGTCAGTTTAAATAATATTTGAATTGAAATTATTTCGAGTGAATTAACTTGACATTGTTATTTTTAAAACCCAGAAATTGAAAAGCCCGAAATCGACCAAGTTTATTATTTACAACATTACGCCGAAGGTTGGAGTGATGGAGAATGGGAAGAAAAAATGGATATACGACCGTGTATAGATGATCCTTTTTATGATAAAGACGTTGATAATAACTATAGAAGTTGGTTTTGGGGCTACAGAAATGTCTATGCCAAAAATTTTACTTGTTTATCCATACAAGGCCACTCAAGCACTCTATTACCTCTTCTCAATAATTCCACTGCCAAGTATGTTTTATTTTTGTTTAATTTTTAACCAGTTTAATTTTTTGTGTATTTCATAATTTGCGTAGATCCATTATGTTAGATAGAGCTGAAACTATATTACACGACACTTTTGGCGATTCCCAATATTGGAAGGTTAATTTCAATAGTTTAATTCTTTTTTCTTTGGATTTATTAATTTGTTACTAGGTTCGACGCAGTATGAGATTTGCAGACCATTTACGCCTGATTGGAGATAAATTCAGAAAAAAGTATTTAAACTCAACCGACGAAATGGATAAGACAGTTTTAGAGGCTGATTGGAGAATTATGCAAGTAATGATAAATTTTTTTTAAAAAAAATTATCATAGTTTTAAACTCAGTAATTTTCTTGCAGAGGACACCAGGATCTGCTCTTGGAGGGCCATTTATTGCAGCCCATCTTAGAAGAGCCGATTTTCTTCGTGGCCATAATGATGAACTGCCAAGTATTAGATATGCTGCCAAACAAATTGCAAGGATACTTAAAAAACAGAATTTAACTGCAGTTTTTGTTGCAACCGATTCTTCTTTTGAAGGTAGGTTTTTTCAATTTTTTATTTTTTTAAATTATTGAAAGAATTTGAGAAAATTAATTTTGCTGTTTTGCGTTTAGAATTAAATGAGTTAAAAAGCTATATTCCAAATGCATTTATGTATGTGCCAACTTCAGAAGAGAGACGAAAATTCAAGGATGGAGGTATTGCTATCATAGATCAGTGGATTTGTGCTCATGCCAGGTAATCAGTAAATTACTTAAAATATTTATTAAATTAAAATGTTAACTGATTTTGTATAATTTAGGTATTTTATTGGAA
Source organism: Stenotaenia linearis (assembly GCA_034700445.1). Lineage (NCBI taxonomy): Eukaryota > Metazoa > Arthropoda > Chilopoda > Geophilomorpha > Geophilidae > Stenotaenia > Stenotaenia linearis. The sequence goes on along the minus strand of JAQIXT010000008.1, from coordinate 32,966 downwards.
CTCATGAATCTACTTTTACATTTCGTATTCAAGAAGAAAGGGAAATTCTTGGTTTTCATTCAGATAATACATTTAATCGATTTTGCCCCGATAAAAAAAATAAATGCGAACAACCATCGAAATGGAAAATTGTGTATTGATATTTCTTATAAAGTTTAATAAACTATTTTTATTTTGCTGTTAAATGATTGCCTTGCCTTGAAGCGCTGTTAGATTAATAGATTTTTTACTATTATGTCGCTAGGGTATTCTGTGAAAGTCACGGGACTATGATGTCATAACTGATTTGACGTCACAAATAGCGAAACATTTTGCCGTCACCTGTAACAGAAAGAAACTGACTTGAGAATTGAGATTAACGTGTAATCAAAATGAACAGGTTATTTGGACGAGCAAAACCAAAAGAGCCAGATCCAAATCTTACGGACTGCATAGCAAATGTAAATTGGTAAAAATGAAATAACTTAATGGTTTAATATAAGTTGTTTTGTAGGTTGATGGCAGAGGGGAATCCATCGACAAGAAAATTAATCGTTTAGATGTTGACTTAAAGAAGTACAAGGATCAGCTGAAAAAGATGAGAGATGGGCCCGCGAAGGTAACACTGGTATATTATTGAAAAGACGAATCTTGAAACAGTGTGATTACAGAATGCTGTTAAACAAAAAGCAATGCGAGTATTAAAACAGAAGAAAATGTACGAGAACCAAAGAGATAACTTAGCACAGCAATCATTCAACATGGAACAAGCCAATTTTGCTACACAAACGTTGAAAGACACGAAGACAACCGTAAATGCTATGAAAATGGGAGTGAAAGAAATGAAAAGGGAATATAAAAAGATCAATATTGATGACATTGAGGTATGAATTCAAACTTCGTGTGGATTACAAGTTTTATTAATTTCATTTTTCAATATTTAGGACCTCCAAGATCAATTAGAAGACATGCTAGAACAAGCAAACGAAGTTCAAGAGTCGTTAGGTCGAAGTTACGGATGTCCTGATGTGGACGAAGAAGAACTTGAAGCTGGTATGCCTTTGATTCGTTTTGTCCATCAGCAGGTTAATCGCTTATATAATTATTGTACAGAACTGGAGGCACTTGGAGATGAAATAGCGTTAGACGAAGACACAAGTTACTTAGATGACGCAATGACAACTCCAAATCCTCCTACAAAAGAGCCAGGCGCAGAAAGTGTTACTAATAAGGTAATTTATTTTGCAATTTACTCATTATCAACAAAATCCAATGATTTTGGCTTTGTTTTTAGGATGGTGTTTTAGTGGATGAGTTTGGCCTTCCCCAAATTCCGGCCACTTGAAAATATTATGTATTTAATCCAGTGCAAGGTGTAGATGATGTGAAATAATTTTCTAATGGACAAATTTAACAGAATTATGATTGCTTTATTAAACCTTTTTTCCTCCTTGCAATTGCGGATAATTTAATAAATAATGATTTCGTTTTTTTAGTTATATTTTCGATTCTTGCAAGAACCTATTTTGTATTTCCACATTAAATTTGAAATGAATTCAAATCGAGTTGCGCGATTTTCTAAGCGTTTTCGTGGATTCTAAATAAATAGAAAAAATTAATAACTGTAATTGGAACAAGGAAATAATACTTACTTGTAAAAACGTAACACTGTGTTTAGTAGCTCGATGAGGAGTGTGAATTATCCATAAATCATGAAGAACTTTAAACTGATACCTATAAATTTAATAAAATTATCGCAAAAAGCAAACATCTAAATTCAATTGACTTTACTTCATAGCAAATAATTCCGTTGTATGAGAAACTTTATTCATGCCATATCCAATAAAAGACTCGCTGTATAACGGCATGCGATGAGATTTTCTGAGAATAAGTTTGCTATGAAAAAATTTCCGGGTTAAAAATTTAAACGTATTACTTGATAACAATGTAGGGTTCATATTTATCATCAAATATTGTGACTAAGTACGGATACTCGGCACGATACCACTGCCAATAATCAGTAAGACGATGCGAGTTGGGAGATTCTGCAACGCTTTCGCAAAGTTAAGGAATAAATCATACTTAAAATTTAACATTTGATTATTTCATTATTAGGATATGAAATGGTTGAATATTTGAGTTTTCAGCTAAAACTTGTTCAACAAGTTCCTCTTTGGTCTTTGCTGGTAAATCTTCACTCTGAAAATAGACAAAAATAAATTATCCATTTCCACTTTAAAGTAATAGGGAAACTCACACTTGGCGATTCCAAATATTCAAATGCAGGTACAACCCAGACCGTATTGTCTGCAATTTGCCGATCAGCTCGAATTACCATATCAAATTTAAACTGAAAATCCGGTGCTGGGACAAAATCGGCATCAACAAGAAATATATAAGCAGTACTTGCTCTCCTATTGTAATTGTAATAACAATAGTGAGAACAGGTCAGTATTAATTTCGAACACCTTTAAAAGGTTCTTACTTAATTGCCAAATTGCGTAAAAAATTAATTGGATAGTAAGAAATATTTGATTTACTGTACACCAAGGTAACTTGCAGCTGCATAGTGTCTGGAAGTCGATTTAATTTTTTTTCTACGTAAGTTCTTTCAAATAAAATTTAAAAAAAAAATTAATTTGAATTTTTAACTGAATATTACCGAGATTTATTTACCGTTGCCAATCGCGGTTATTTGATCGCTGGTCAAATGGAATGAATACAGCAATGGATACAGGACCTTTCCAAGTTGCTAAATTTCGTTCTAAAATACCTAGGCGATCCATTGACAACTGAGTAACCAAAGTGACTTCATACATATACTGTCAATTAAAAAAAATTATTATTATTCATTAATTTTCATTTTCATAATTTTATGGTTTTACATTTATTGCTGATTGTCTGCTTATATTGAGCATTTCAATTTGAACATCTTGATCCGATTGGCTTTGGAATAACAGTTTGGGGCAACTGTCAATTAAACTTGATTGCAAGTAGCCATCAGGTACACCTTGAAAGTTAAGTAAATGTTTATGGAATCAACATATGTGATGTACCATGGTACCATTTCTAAAGGTAAGCACAATATCTGTATATTGCAAATTGCCAACAAATCCATAACAACACAACATAACTGTCACAGTAGAAATGTAATAACCGTTTGGCACATTGTAAGCAGCGGTTTTATATAGTAATTGATGGGATTCTTCTGGAAGTTTCAACCTTAAGAGATTTCAAAATTATTTTTTATAACGCTCAAACGTGAGAAAACTTCGATCGTCGATTGTTTTTACGTGAGAATTTCAGTTGATCCATCATTCAGTTTAACTAAAATTTGGCATCCATGCAAAGAATCTGGTGCCTAAACAAAAAAAAGTTTAATCTTGTGCAATTCTAGGTGAATTAAATCGAGGGTTGTACTTCTCTTTGCAAATCGTCTGCACCTACGCGAAAACTAAAATCGAATCCTCGAATCCTTAAACTTCGTTCGAGTGGAAGCCATTGATAAATTGATCTTACACTGTCAACTCGGCAAGATACTTTAAATACCTAGAAGTATATTGTCATCAAATACAAATAAATCTGATTATTTTAAATTGAAGTTGCAACCTTGACACACGTTCCCCAATCTTCATTGAAGCATTCAATATTTTCCAGCCATTTTTCATGAGCCATCCACCAACCTCTTATAGCAATTTCATCCGATTTTATAACATCACTAATTAGTGCATTGTCTGCTACCCGTTTAGGAATGTAAATAGAATATAGCTCTATTTTCTTTGAACTATCACTGAAAAAAAAACATTGAGAAAATAAATATTTATATAAAATTTAAAATTAAATTAAATTAAAATACTATTTAAACCGACCCAAATTGCAATTCTGTGTTTTGAAGAACCCAGTTTGTATAAACATACAAAACCATCACTGAAAAGAAACAATGGACAAATGTGAAAATGATGGCTAGTTTCAATGACTTTGTGGTAAAAAATCGCTGACGACTCATTTCGCTTTTGGTAAAAGTTCTTCTCGTTTAAAGTTTGATTAAAACTCATTGTTAAAATATTATGCATAAGAAATTAGACGTTAAGGTACTCTTGCAGCATCTCGAGCTACATCATTTCAGTAGACGAAATCAAAATATACTCTGTAATAAATATATTCCACCTTTTCTCGATTGCCTTATGTCAGACAGACAAAAAGAATTTTTTTACATCTTCATTCAATAAAAATGACTGAATTAGTAAAAATAAATTCGACAAATTTTATATAAAATTAGTAACCATTTTGAAAATAAAGTATTTCGTTTCGGACTTTCAAATAAAGTCGATCTCGTTTTAGGTTGACCCAGTTCAAAGAGCTGATTTGTCTACGGTGATTTTCGGTGGTCTGGTTATAAACTACACGTGTTGCAGTGTTGTGAATGAATTGGCAAAGTAGTGGTACTGGTAAAACAAACTTTATGAACAGCAAACATAGTAACAAACAAAGATTTATATTACTCTACGGTTCACAAACTGGGCAAGCCCAAGCAATAGCCGAAGAAATACAAGAACGGGCACCTGATTACAACTTTCTGGCAGATCTACATTGCGTCAGCACTGTAGATAAAAAAGTAAGATTTTGTAAAATATTACGTTTAAAGAATTGAATGAATAGTAATTATTTTTGTTCATTTTCAGTTTTGCCTTGAGAAGGAGCCGGTTGCTGTGTTTGTTGTTTCTACAACCGGAGAAGGTGATCCGCCAGAAACTGCACTGAAATTATGGAAACGATTTAAAAAAACGACCCTTTCGGACAGACACCTTATTAATCTTAAATATTGCTTATTAGGACTTGGTGATTCAAATTATAATAATTTTGCTAAATTTGGAAGAACGCTTGATAAAAGACTACAACAACTGGGAGCAGAAAAATTTATGGAAAGTGCGTTTGCAGATGATGCAATAGGGTTTGTTTTATGCTAATTTAAAAAAAGAGCAATTATATATCGTGTTAACTTTAGATTAGAAGTTGTTGCCGAACCGTGGATATTAAAACTTTGGCAATCATTATCAAACGTTTTGCATTTAAATTCAAACGACGACTTAAATACTCATCCTCAACCTCAAACAATCGTAAAGCTTTTTGATAACAACAGCATACCTGAAAACGTAATTGACGTGAACGAACATAACAAAGATTCGGAAATTATGTTAATTGATGAGCAAGACATGTCTGAGATTACGTTAAGTGTTTCGCCCTTACTGAAAGACGTACAATTAACTTTGCCACCTTTACCTAAGGCGATTATTAAATTGAAATTTGAAGAATCGAATTTTAAGGTAAAAGACAAATTGTGGACTAAAGATTTATTTATTTATTTATTATTTCAATTCAAGAGTTATAAATATCAGGAAAATAGTCGGGAATTTCCTTTAGCAATTTCAAGCGTTAAATATGCTAGCCTTAAAACTGCCATAAAATTAACAAGTGAAGATGCAAAGAAATCAGTTTTAGAATTGTGTTTGAATATAGCGGTGAGTAAAATTTTTGAATTTTGTTTTGTTGTAATTGACGTTTTTAATATTTTCATCAGGATACCGACTTAACATTTCAACCCGGTGATAGTTTTGGCGTCATTTGTGAAAACGATGCTGATGAGGTACAGATGTTGATTGATAGACTAGTTTTAAATGACTTAGCCGATTTGAATGTAAATGTGGAACCAATTGTCGACGAATCTGCTACAAAAAAGAAAGTTTCCTCGCCATCTCATTTACCGGCGCGTTCTTCAGTGCGTCATGTGTTACTCACCTGTTGTGATATTCGAGCCGTTCCAAAAAAGGTGTGTTGTTAGTATAATATTTACTTGTTAGTAGTATATATGCGATTTTTTCTTTTAAATAACAACTAGGGTTTCGTGAGGCTACTAGCAGAATGTGCAACTGATTCAAAAGAAAAGCGGCGATTGCAAGAATTGTGTAGTAGACAAGGTTCTGAGGAATACACTAATTTAATACGAGAACAAAGCTTGTGTCTGCTCGACTTATTAACGGAGTTTAAGTCCTGCATGCCAAACATTGAACGGATGTTAGAACATTTGCCTCCATTGCAAGCGAGGCCTTATTCAGTGGCAAAGTAATGAAGAAATTATCTAAATATCAATCATCATCTTTCAAAGTCGTTTTTTATACATTTTTCAGCTTTTTAAATTCAGATGAAATTCGATTTGTTTTTACCGTAGTGGAGTTTGAAAAAATGAAAGATCAATGTGCAAAAAGAAGAGGTTTATGCACGAGTTGGTTAGATAGAACGAGTAAAAGTATTCAGATTACAGAACCGGATTTTGAAGAAATGGATGTAAAAGTGTACAAACTGTCTTTAGATGAGAGACCTAAGGTTCAGAGCCCAGAAGCTTAATATTATACAGAAAGTAATAACATTTGTATTTCAGATTCCCATTTTTAAAAGAAAAACTACAGGGTTTCACTTACCAGACGATCCTACAATTCCAATTATAATGATTTGTGCAGGAACTGGAATTGCACCATTTATAGGCTTTTTAGAATGCAGGTAAAACAAAAATAAAATAACGTAAGTGGAAGAGAACTATAATTTTCTTTTGCTATTCAGACACGAGCAAAGACAAACTGGTTCCAATAGTAAAAATTGGCTAATTTTTGGATGTCGAAACGAAGTAAACGACTTTTTATACAAGTAATTTTAAAATATCTTACTATTATTTTTGATCACTAAAATAATATTTCTTCATAACAGCAAGAAAATTGCAGTATACCGTAAGTCGGGGACTCTTGACGAGTTTTCTTTAGCTCTTTCGCAGTCCACGACAGAGAGAGCACGTTATGTGCAGGATGCTATTAAAGATGATGCAGAAAAATTTGTGCGTTGGATCGCCGAAATGAAAGCAATTATTTATGTTTGTGGAGACGTCAAAAATATGATGAGGGATGTTCGATCTCGAATTGAAGAATGTTTTATGGAACAAAAAGGTAGGTGATTTATCGATATTACTTTAAAGAACTGAATTCAAATATTTTATATTTAAATAGGTATGGACAAGGAAGCAGCAAAAACCTTTGTTCAAGAATTACAAAATAGGAAATTGTATTTGCAAGACGTGTGGCTATAAAATAATTAAAGTATTTTAAAGATTAAATTTTTATCTGTTTTATGGATATTGTAAACGTAATATTTTGATAAAACTATTTTGTAAATGTTTATTGCTATCTATAAAGCTAGCGTTAAAAGCGCCATCTGTAAGTGAAAAGTGTTTTTTTAATTCCATTTAATCATGAGTTTCGCTGGGATTGCTTTGGACGACAATAACTTGGGCCAGTCAAGGTCAAAAGTAGCATGATGTCTACATTTCTAAAATTCCACAGATAAACCACATCAATCTATTCTTGCCTGTCATACAGCCTGTGTTCAGCAATCCATATACAACATTTTTGTAACTTAAAAAGAATTTTTATACCAAGTATTAATTTTAGTTAACATCACCTGTTTCATATATTTATGTACGATTTTACTATTAATGTGGTATAGAATGCATTTAGTATTTGTTTATGGTACATTGAAGAGAGGAGAACCAAATCATTCTTTAATTTCAACTCAAAGTAATGGTTTTGCCCAGTACTTAGGGATAGGAGAAACTATCAACACATATCCTTTAGTCATCGCTTCTAAATACAACATTCCTTATCTTTTGAAGAGAACTGGTCTCGGTCATGTAAGTAGTGTATGATAAAAAGTGATTATTTTGACATTTGTATTTCAAAAATGTATAAAGTATAAAGGGGTTATTATTCTTTTTTCTTTACAGAGAGTTCAGGGTGAAGTGTATCGTGTGGATGATTCAATGCTGACAGCATTAGACGAACTTGAAAGTCATCCCTCTTATTATCGAAGAGAAAAGATTGACATCCATTGGTTAGAGCCAAATAAAGCTCACGAGTCGGAAAAGGTTGTGTGTTGGGCCTATTTTCTAACGGACTATAAACCATTTATGCTTCAACTTCCGTGTCTTGAGAATTATACGTCAAATGGTCCTCATAATCTACCATACGTTTCAAGGTATAATCGAGCAGGGCCTGATCCTAACAATGAAGTGATGGAATCGTAATAGAAGCTTGCAATGTTGTATTCACGAGTAATAAGAACAAAATTTCAAACTTAAATTTTATTCCATTTTTATTTCAGTGACGATCTTGATGATCCAAATGACATTTAGTGTTCATTATAACCACTAATTTTGACCGTTATACATTGCATTAGGCATGCTACAATGCACGTCAATAAATTAAATCGCCAAAACCAAATTCATTAACAATTATCTTTCAAATTAATAAACACGATTACAATTTGCTGCATGTCAACAAATTTACAGACTTAACCAACGTTTCCCAAGTGAAACAGATTTAAATATTTTGAACAAAATTGTAATAAACAAATTTACTAAACCAAAAAATTTAGCATGTTGCATTTTACCTAAAATTTGTCACTGAATGAGATTACTATAAATTTAGAAAAGCTTAACACTCAGTTTTTGCTTAATATTTGAATTAAATCATGAATATTTAGGATACCAAAAAATTAACCATTTCTAAACGATTTTAAACGAATTGCTTAAATTTAATTATTCTTGAAGATAAAATTTATCACAGAATAGTTTCAACAATTCTTGCATTTTGGTATTAACCTTCATAAAATTAGGAGTAATTATCAAGCAAAATTTATCTATTATCAGGTGTGATCTACAGACAATAAAATCAAAGCTCACAAATTACAAAACAGTTACCAGAAAGCTACAAAAGTCGTTTAAAGAATATTTTTTAGTAATGAAATGAAAAGAAAAAAAAAGGAAGTTTCAATAATTTTACAAAATTAACTTTTTGTCAAGTCACCAACTGTAGAAACGGCGAAAAATATATTTGTTGATTTCGTTTACTGTTCTTATAAAAAGCATTATCTAAATTTTTTCAGCTCATGTCACTGTGACTCAAAGCATTGTATTTGTTTCCTAAATCAAGCTTAGGCCCTTTATTCGTTACATCTTCCGTCGTTCTAACTCCACGTTTTACAGATTCGAATCCTCTATCGAAGTCTAACGTTTTTTCTCTGTAATTAAAAAATACCACATTAAAACAGATTTTAATTTATTGCTTCTAGCGTAATTATTTTTAAAAAATCCAACAAACCCTTTCTTAGCCGTTTTAACGTTGTCAGCTGCTGCTGATAGTGAGGGGAAATGAAAATCACTAGTAATTTCAGGCGCCGATTTATTTGAAATTTTGGTTTTAGCCGCTGTTGCTTGTGGGTTTCTTGCATGCGGGGGTCGATATACGTTGGATTTGGGTTCTTCCTTCACTTCTACCTCAACTAGAGAGATAAAAAAGAAGATATTTAGTATTTAATTCACGATATTGATTGAATTTTATGTGCCTGGAGGAGGGGTCGGGGGTTGCGGTTCTTGCGGTTGATTCGAAGTTGCCATTGCTTTGTTCCATGGCCCTGAAGTGTTGTCGCGAATTCTCTGAGGTTCTCCGTCTTCATTGTCCATTATTTTTTCCCTTTCGTATTCATCTTCTCTCTCACTTATTAAAGAGAATGTAATTATTCATAAATTTTAAAAAAAAATGAAAAATTATCATATTATGAAAGTTACGTTATTTGCATATTCTGAATTTTTAATCCAGAGTAGTCCTTTTCTTTTTCCACTTCAAAATCTCGCCATTCAGCATCTTCCTGTAACAAAAAAAAGACATTTTTTTGGATTAATGTACATTCCATTATCTCATCTCAGCGTGGGCATAATTTTCTCAGTTTCCAATAAGCCTAGAAGAGGAATTAGTAAGTAATCGACTTGCCTCATCTAAATCTTGAGCAGTAAACGGAGCATTTGCTGGAGTTACAGGCGGTTTTTCCTTTTCGGCTTTTACTGCTACTTCAACATATTTTTTGCCAGTTTCCTCGAGTTCTCTCGCTATCTGATCACTCGTGGTGAATTTCTTTTTCGATTTCTTACTCTTATCTTTTTTCGCAAAAAAATCATCTAGACTAGAATCAGCCATTTTAAGTCGTCGAGAGTTTAGTGGTACTGAATAATTAGTTTTATCGAAGATATTGAAGAAGTCCCGTAACAGATGTCAAGAAATCATGAGCATGCAAAGGCAGGGAACCATTTCGGTTATCGCAATTATCTCGACCAATCACGAATTTACGAGATTTGTTAGTAGAGCCATCTGCCGCGTAAACCAATAACACTTGTCTTTATTGGGCACGTGACTAAATATCATTCATTTATTGGCCACAAAAATTTCGCGTACATTTTGATTCAAACTTTTAACGGTCGTTGTGCACTCGTTGCGGCTCGTGGCGGCGTGGCGGCATTGCTTTTATTTAGGCGAACTGTTAAGCTGACGTTGAGGCTTCAAACTTCAGTTTGTGGTTCACATTTTGACGGAATGGATGCTTTTTTAAAACCAGCGGCACCTGGTCCGCTTCAGGTATGGAAAACTGATGTAATTTGACCACTTTACACGTAATTCACATTAATTTTTTGTTTTAGACTATTTTCACCTCCAATGTTGGTAACAGCAAAACTAAAACAACAAAGGCTAAGGCCGAGGAGGGTTCAGTTGAGAGAATTTATCAAAAAAAATCTCAGCTCGAACACATTTTATTGCGCCCAGATACTTACATAGGATCTGTTGAGAAAATAACCGAGTCGATGTGGGTATACGACAATGAAGCTGAAAAGATGGTAAAGCGAGATATTACTTATGTTCCTGGCCTTTTTAAAATATTTGACGAAATTTTAGGTAAGCTTTAAATTATAAAAATTTTTCATTTCACTAAATAATTGTGACTTTATTTAGTTAACGCCGCGGACAATAAACAACGAGACAAGAAAATGGATTGCATAAAAGTTAACATTGATGCGTAAGTGAAGCATACGTTAGTTTTTTTTTTAATTCTGTTAATTTATATTTTCGTTTTGCAGAGAAAATAACGTCATCAGCGTATACAATAATGGAAAAGGTGTCCCTGTCGTTATGCATAAAGAAGAAAAAATGTTGGTTCCTACCATGATTTTTGGTCACTTGCTTACATCCAGTAACTATGACGACGACGAAAAGAAAGTGACGGGTAAACTAAAAATTTGTTTTAGGTATTTAAAACGTGAAAAATTAACATGGAATATACTTCGTTAGGTGGCCGAAATGGTTATGGAGCCAAATTATGCAACGTTTTCAGCACTAAGTTTACCGTTGAAACATCATCCAAGGAATATAAGTCATCGTTTAAACAGGTGATGTTAAAGTCATTAATTACGGTATCATTTGAATTAGTATTGAATATCTCCTACTTGATTTATTAATTAGACATGGAAAGATAACATGAGTAAAACTGCAGATGCGACTATCAACAAATCTACTGGCGAAGATTTCACCAAAGTTACATTTAGCCCTGACCTTAAAAAGTTTAAAATGGATTCTCTCGATAAGGATACTGTGAGTTTGCTGTCGAGAAGAGCTTACGACATAGCTGGGTCATCTAGAGGCGTTAAAGTGTACTTAAATGGCAAACGTATACCTGTAGGTTACAATTAGAAACAATGAAGTTTAGTTTTATAATATGTATTTATATACTTATTAAATAGGTTAAAAGTTTTAAGGAATATATTGAACAGTATACTCAAGGTGTAACTGATGATCACGATAATCCGATCAAAGTTATTTATGAAAGCGTAAATCCTAGATGGGAAATTGCTGTTGCTTGCAGTGACCGTGGCTTTCAACACGTCAGTTTCGTGAATAGTATTGCTACAACCAAGGTATGGTGTTAATGTTTTATGATTTTAAGAAGCGTTATTAAAGTTTATTTTATTATTTTTAGGGTGGTCGACATGTTGATTATGTAGCTGATCATATTGTCGCTAAAATTATTGCAGTTATAAAGAAAAAAAATAAGGGTGGTCTTACAATCAGACCTTTTCAGGTCAAAAATCACATGTGGCTGTTTGTTAACTGCTTGATTGAGAATCCAACGTTTGATTCTCAAACAAAAGAAAACATGACGCTCCAAGCTAAAAGTTTCGGTTCCAAGTGCGATTTCTCCGATAAATTCATAACTCAAGTTCAAAAATCTGGGCTCATTGAGTCGGTTCAAATGTGGATGAAATTTAAGCAACAGGTAATGCATTAAAATCTTTTACAAGTGAATTTCACTAATTTATATTTTGACCTTTAAGACTCAATTGGATGCTAAATGTAGTAAACTGAAACACTCAAAACTTAAAGGCATTCCAAAATTAGAAGACGCTAATAATGCAGGAACCAAATCATCATCAGAATGCACTCTTATTTTGACTGAAGGAGATTCAGCCAAGTCTTTGGCTGTATCTGGTTTGGGTGTAGTTGGTCGTGATAAGTATGGGGTTTTTCCATTGCGAGGCAAATTGCTGAACGTCAGAGAAGCCACCCACAAACAGATTTTGGAAAATGCAGAAATTAATAACTTGATAAAAATCGTTGGATTGCAATACAAGAAAAAATACCAATCTACCACCGACCTAACAAGTCTACGATATGGTCGCATAATGATAATGACTGATCAAGATCAAGACGGTTCTCACATCAAAGGACTGATCATTAACTTCATCCATTACAATTGGCCAGAACTGCTTCGTTTGCCGTTTTTAGAAGAGTTTATTACGCCCATTGTGAAAGTTACCAAAGGTACCGAAACAAAAGCCTTTTACAGTATTCCTGAATTTGAAGAATGGAAAAATGAAACAGCTAATTCTCATTTGTGGAAAGTTAAATACTACAAAGGTATGTTAGATTGGTGAAATAAATATAAGGATGTCTTTTTAATTTCAAAATAACTTTTATTAGGTTTGGGTACCAGTTCGTCGAAAGAAGCCAAAGAGTATTTCACTGACATGGAAAGACACAGAATTAAATTTAAGTATACGGGAACAGTTGACGACGATTCAGTTCTACTGGCGTTTAGCAAGAAAATGGTGGAGAATCGCAAAGAATGGCTAACGAACGGGTTAGAAGAAAGGAAGCAAAGACGAGAACAGGGTCTCCCTGAGGTGAAATATTTAACGCAAAATGAAAAGTTTTTTTTCTGTTAGTGTTGACTTTTTTTTCTCTCCCCATAGCTTTATCTTTATGAAAAAGGCACCAAAGCTGTAACGTATGAGGATTTTGTAAATAAGGAATTAATTCTCTTCAGCAATATGGATAATGAACGTTCTATTCCTTCTCTTATAGATGGTATATATTGATTGATTTGATTTGTTTAAGGAATTAAATTTTACTTATTATTATTTAACTAGGACTGAAGCCTGGACAACGGAAGGTGTTGTTTACAATGCTAAAACGAGGTGGTAACAAGGAAATCAAAGTGTCAGAGTTGGCAGGTTCTGTGTCATACGTATCAGCTTACCATCATGGCGAAGTAAGTTTGGGTTTTCGTTTCGCACGACTTTATTTTCATTTTTTTTTTATGTTGTAGGCATCATTGTTCACAACTATTACTGGTCTAGCTCAGAACTTTGTTGGTAGCAATAACATTAATCTTTTGCAACCTCTTGGTCAATTTGGCACTCGGCTGCAAGGCGGTAAAGATGCTGCCAGCCCTCGATACATTTCTACAGCATTGAGTAGTCTGGCTCGACACATATTTAATATTAAAGACGATTCAATATTACATTATCTCACCGACGACAATAAAAGAATCGAACCTGATTTTTATATGCCCATCATACCGATGGTTCTTGTAAACGGCGCTGAAGGAATCGGAACGGGATGGATGACTAAAGTTCCCAATTACAATCCGAGAGAAATTGTGGCTAACATTAAACATTTGCTCGCTGGAGAACCCATTGAAGAAATGGTAAAAGAATTAGCAAGTTACAGAGTTAGCAATTTAAATTATAACGTTTAATTTTACAGAAACCTTGGTTTAAAAATTTCATTGGCTCGATAGAAATGATTGAACCCCAACGATACGTTACAAGTGGTGAAGTATCAATAATTGACAGCGCAAACGTCGAAATTACGGAATTGCCAGTACGAACGTGGACCCAAAACTATAAAGAGTCCGTGTTGGAAACAATGCTTTATGGAAGCGATAAAAGTCCGGCAACGATAACGAATTACAAAGAATACAACACAGATTCGACAGTCAGATTCATCGTTACAATGGCAGATGACAAACTAGCAAAAGCTGAAGGTGATGGATTACATGCATTTTTTAAATTGCATTCAGTTCTTAACACAACATCGATGGTAAGAAATTTGTTAGAAATTTTGGATATTGTTTTATTAATATTTTTCATAATCCAGGTGTTGTTTGACCGAAATGGCTGCTTGAAAAGATACGATGATGTCGGTGAGGTCCTGAAGGAATTTTATGAAGTGCGTTTCGATTATTATGTAAAGCGGAAAGCTTACATGGAAGGCATGTTGAATGCTGAATCAATCAAACTATCCAATCAAGCTAGATTTGTACTTGAAAAAATTGACGGGATAATTAAAATTGGTATGTTCGTAAATGTCGCATTAAGTGTTAAATTTTGTAATAAACTTACTTTTAAAAATAATTGGTTTAAATAGAAAACCAGAAAAAGGTGGATGTCGAACAACAGTTAAAAGATAGAGGATATGATCCTGATCCTGTGAACGCGTGGAGAGCCCAACAAAAAGTAATTTGTTTTTAATTTAAAATTTAAGAAATCTTAATTTAATTAATATTATATTTTAATTTTAATAATAGAATAATGATGACGAAGTTGACGACGACAAGGAGGAGTCTGGAAAAAAGAACGATGAGAATGAAAAGTCTGATTATGGCTATTTGTTGGCAATGAAGATGCTCGCACTAACTAAGGAGAGAAAAGAACAACTATTGAAACAGAGAGACGATACTCTTGCAGAGTTGCGTGTTCTGCAGTCCAAAACTCCGTCGGATCTGTGGGGAGAAGATCTTGATGCCTTCATGGAAGAACTTGATGTAACTATTAGAAATTCAGTTATAGGCAAATGTTTGATTATTTTCAATAATGTGTTTCAGGCAGTAGAAGCCAAGGAACGCGAAGACGAAGCTGTTGATGGCTTGGGGAAAGCCAAACCGAAGAAAGGAAAATTGGTTTCTGCCGCAAAAAAGAATATTAAACTGTTGAAAGCGGAGACCAGACCTTCTCCGCACGGGCGAAGAGTTATGCCAAGAATTGATTTGGTGAAACGCAAGGAGAGGACTGCAGCCACGGGAACTACGAGGGTCCGAGTAAGGACTATAATGAAATTTTGTAATTGATTTTCTCATCCTCATTAACTTTTTTTTCCTTAGAAAACTGCTGTTAAAACAAACAAAACTGAAAAGACCCTTAAAACGAACGACAGTATGGAGTCGAGTGAGAGTGACGAGATCAAACCATTAGCAGAACGTATTAAGAATAAGAAGGCTGCCGGTTCAAAAACACCAACTGTTAAAAAAGGATTGAAACAGTCTACTCTAAGTTTTTCCCGAAAAACCACTGCGCAAAAACGTAAAGTTGAAGATGATTCGATGACGGCATCGGATGTCTCTGCCGAAGGAAATTCAGAAGTAGCGAGTGACTCGGAGCCCCCGACAAGGCGTGGTCCGTCAAAACGTGCAGGTATTTCCTCCGAGTATGTCTCCATATCTTGATCTAATAAAATAATTTACAGCACCGAAGAAACCCATTGTCGATCGTGATTCCTCTGTTATGGTCATTGAAGATGACTCTGAGGACGATTGGGCGCCTTCAAAGAAAGAGAATAAAAAATCAAGTTCTGAAAGCACTGAAAGTAAACCAGCACAGGGAAGAAGAACAGTAGCGCAAAAGGAAACGAGTGATGAAGAAGATGATGAAATTGATTCGGATGAGCCTAAAAAAGTTAAAAGAGGAAGAACAGTAGCGCACACGATAACGAGTGATGATGAAGAAGATGAAATTGATTCGGATGAGCCTAAAAAAGTTAAAAAAGGAAGAACAGTAGCGCAAAAGAAATCGAGTGATGAAGATGATGATGAAATTGATTCGGATGAGCCTAAAAAAGTTAAAAATGTAAGAACAGTAGCGCAAAAGAAAACGAGTGACGATGAAGATGAAGAAGATGAAATTGATTCGGATGAGCCTAAAAAAGTTAAAAAAGGTATAACCAACTCATCAATTATCATTTATAATGAGATGATAATTTATTATTTTTTATTAGTTGCCACGAAAAGAGGTCGAAAAGCTCTTGACTTAGATTCATCAGCTGACGAATATGAACCAGAGCCCAAAAGAAAACCTGCCCCTCGTAAACAAACTACAGCAAGAGGAAAGGCCAAAGGAACCTCAAAAGCAACTACAAAAGCCAAAGTATAAGGCTATTATTAATGTAACTATTAACTCCAACTAAACTAATTCCTTTGTTAATGTTATAGAAACCTGTCGTCACAAGTTCAGAATCAGAAGGTGATGACGAACCCGTTGTTACGCGTCCGAAAAGCAGTCGTCCACGAATGGTGTATACATTCAGCGATTCTGACGATTAACAGTTTACATTGGGATAATTATCTCGCATTTTTTAAAACTTTACTTTTTGTAATAATTTTTATATTAACATAATTTTATAAAGGATAATAACGAATGGAAAAATTAGTAGCAAAAATAAATCTTAACTTTTTTTTCTTTTACAGTAACGCTTTAAATATTATTTTAATGTCATTTTTTTAAATTCTGTGACACATTCAACAAGCACAATATTTAGCTGTTTTAACTAACTACATTTTAGGGCATTGTATTAAGAAAATAATTGTGATAATCACGACACAAAGAGAGACTACTTAAAATTATAAATCTTGTGGAGTTCTTAGCATCGTTTCTGCATGATTCATATTTTCATTCTTAGATCACCTAATTTCATGTACGGAAGAGTAAAAGGTGAGATTGGGTAATAATTCAATTACACTTTTTTAAACTTCAAATTATTAGGTTTCATCTGTTTGCTATAATGTTTATACAATAGTCGAAAAATAAATAATGATCTGACATTAAGACCTGGAAGTTGATAATTTTAAAATAAAAATTGGTAGTAAATGCTCGCTGGAGACTTCCGTAGTAGAGAAGGCGTGTCCACCATTTTGAGTTTCCGTCGTGTTCACGATTCATACAGGAGACATAGTGTTCGTGTTTTCTCAATTTGGCTGCAGTTGTAGGAAGTTTACGGTCGGATTGAATCGTTAATTAACACTCGTGATTATTGTGTACACAAATACCGTTTCATCTGCTGTCAAAAATGAGCAAAAAGTGTGCTCGTTGCGAAAAGACTGTCTACCCGTTGGAAGAGCTAAAATGTCTTGACAAGGTGGCGCCTATTTATTTCTCTTATTGCATTTATGAGTAGTGTCTTAAATAAGTTAAAGCCAAAATTTTTAAAAACGTATTTACGCTAAGTTTCACGTAAGATGCTCCATTAATATAAACGAGGCCGCGAGTAAACATTAGTTTTTTTCCCCTTCAAATTGTGTGAGTAAATTAACTTTTTATGTCATTTTTTTATAACCATACATTAGATTTGGCATAAAACCTGTTTCAAGTGTCAAGAATGTGGAATGGCTCTCAATATGAGAACTTACAAAGGATTCAATAGATTGCCATACTGTAATGCGTACGTACCGTTTCTAATTTCATTTTTAATTCACAATACCGGTGTTATTTTTAGAATCCTTCTTCTTCCTTTAAGGTTTAACGTAAGACATATTTTAGATCCTTCTACCCACTTACTTCCTTTGAAATAAATAAATTTTAACATGGCATTTACCAAATTTACGCAATAAATTTTATCAATTTTTTAATTTTATTTTTGCAGTCACTGTCCTCAAGCGAAACATACTACAGTAGCTGACACTCCAGAAATAAGGAGGATCCAAGAGAATACAAAAATTCAGAGCACAGTTACTAAAAAATTAAATTCCTTACGGAGTTTTTTTCTTTTTATTTTTTTAAATGAAATTTTTAAAATTTTTGTAATTTTTTTCATAGGTGAAATATCACGAGGATTTTGAAAAGCAGAAAGGAAAAGTGACTCAAATTGCAGATGATCCTGAAACTTTGCGCATTAAGCAAAATACACGCATCATCTCTAATGTCGCTTATCATGGAGACCTGGAAAAGAAAGCTATCATGGAACAACGAAGGCCAGCTGTTGCAGGTGAAAAGAACGGAGATGATGATATGGATTTCCACATTGATGGTAAGGAAATAGAAATCTTACATAAGAATTTAAATGTATTACTCACTGATGCTAATTTTATTGTCTCATTGTGCTTTAATGCGTCTTGTTTTTGAGATATTAAACTAAAAAAATAAGAAGATTAAAATAAATGGGACATAATGTAGATTGGCATGAATATTTGACCCACACTGTCATATGCTAACTAAACTGTATGTTTACAAACAATTGTTTAGGTAAAAGTGATCCGTCGCCCATTCAAACTCCATTAATTATAGAGAAAACTCCTGAACCAGTTGAACCAGCTTCTAACAACCAAGGTTAGTAGAATAATAGGCTGGTTTAATCGCAAACAGCTTAAATATACGTCTATTAATTTGCATGTTTGGATTAGTTGCATCCAATCTTTTATGTTATTGTTTTGTACTTAAAAATGTGTGAAACGATTATTATTTTTATTTACTAGTTGGAGGAAATATGCAGCCATCGCATTCTGGCAAATATAGTGAATTGGCATCCCAAAATATCACTAAAGAATCCCCTTATTCTGCCCGACAATCCTCAACCCTCATTTATTCTTCTGAGCATGGTCCAGGTAGTGTAAATCTTAACCTCCCTTTTTATGTTGTAAAATTACGTTCATCCGTCATTTCAAGTAGGTCAATTACTGTGACTTTTTTAAAATTCGCAATTAATACACACTACTTTTACTAAGAAATGAAGGTAAACAAACTTTTCCCACGAGTAAAGATAATAAGATTTAATCTTATTAATTCAATTAAAGACAAATTGGTGTTTTGTTGTGGAAAGTTGGGGTTAACTTAAAAATCTTTGTTGCGATAGTTTTGAAGAATCTTTCGTTTTTTGGAAATCTTGAGAGCAACACAATTTATTCTTCGTACGGTGGCAAAGGTAACGTAAGTTTTAAAAAAATCAAAATTCAATGTGAGAAATTAACCGCATGGCTCTGTAACGCACTGTTGAAAAGGTGTTTTAAATTCATTACTAGGTGAAGCAATAAAAAGCAACGATTTATACTCTTGTTCTTAGATTATTCTTTGCCTTGTTTTTAATGAGAAATGGATTAATACATTTTAAGGAAGGGAATATGTTTTTGTTGTTTACTTTTTAGTTTCCTTGCTTATAGTTTAATTTTAGTTTAGTTTTTTTAAGTTTTAAGTTGTTTTTTATTGTATTATTGATAATTAATATGATTATTTTTTTATTTTTTTATATTAATTTTTTTTTATATAATTTTATTATTTTATAATTTTTTTTTTATTATTTTATTTGTGGGATGTACTTTTTTTTAAAACAGTGTCAAATCCTTCATCCCGTCGTGTTGGATCAATTGCAGACTATGATCCAGTTAACGAAAACTACGGATCTCTGGCACCAACTATGAAAAACGACGTAAATCTGCAGTCCAATAATATAGCTCCAATGAAAGGTAGAATTTTTTTATTTAATTTTTTCAAAAATTATTCTCAACACGTTTGCTTAAATATTACAGACGCTGATCAGCACCCGTTAAACCAGCAAACTCACAAAAATATTGGAGTAAGTAAAATAAAAATGGCAACCATTGTACTGAACTTATTTTTAAAAAATTAAAAATTAAAAAATTGAAATAAGGGAGTTTCCATTCCCAGGAAAATCGCTCAATCATTAATTATCTAATTATTTCTTTTTCTTTTTTTAGCCTACTTATCGAGCCATGTATGATTATGCAGCTGCTGATACGGATGAAGTTAGTTTCCTTGATGGTGATTTCATTCTCAACTGCACACCAATTGATGAAGGATGGATGACTGGTACTGTGCAAAGGACAGGGCAATCTGGAATGTTACCAGCCAATTATGTTGAACCAATTAATTGAAGTTGTAGAGTTAATTAATAGAAATTAACGGTTTCTTTTCCTTTTTTTGCGTTAACTATATATACATATATACATTTTTGTTGTTATTTTATGAGGCCATTCACAACAAACATTCTGCTGGCATTTTTTACCTTATTATACGATTACATTCTAACTTATATTAATATCTTGGATTAGGGTCCATTTGGTAGTTACATTCCAGATGAGCATTAACAAAAACTTACTAACGTAAGGCTAAAGTTTTATTGGTAGGAGGGTATTAAAAAAAATTTTTTTAAATTGGTGCCAGTTATTATTTAGAACAATCAATACATAATGAGACCTCAGAAATATTGTAATCAATGTACTAATGATGATTTTGTGAAAACTAATTATTTCTTTAAGACAAAGACAATTTGGTTCTCTGAGACTTGCAAATGTTGGCAGTCAGGTACACCCAATTATGAGTTATGAAAATCAAAATTGTTTCTCAAACATATCTAGTGCCAAACTAATAAATATGTACAGCAAATTAACGAATGGATTGTCTTTGTCTTGTTATTTTAAATATTTGTATCTGCAATAGACTATTTCATCAGGTCCGTGTTCAATTAGATTTATTAATACTACAAGTGTTCTGTATTCGCTTTTGCCTCAAATCTGAGTTAAAATTGTTAGTTAAAATTCTAATAATAAATAGATGTACAGTAATTCTGTTCTTTATTACAGAAAAATTAAGTTTATTTAATTATATTTTGTAGTGCGTGCACCAAACATACGAACAATATCGTGGCGTAAAATGTAATTTTTTTAAAATCAATACTTGATAAATGATTCCAACTGATATTTGCCAATTGCTTATCTAGAAAACGGTTGATATCAATGACTGAAAAATGTTTTGTATTAAGAATTTTTACGCGCTACTATTACTAACATTGTATAATCCAGTTTACTACTCATTGATGTTATTTTAAAGAATTTTTTTATAGCCAAATATTTCTGCCGAATAAAAGTTATTGTTACAACAGATGACTCCTAAGTGAAGTGAATTTTGCCAGATGAAAAATATTGTGAGGTTTCAAATTGTTTAATACTTAGAATGATGTTGTATGATTTTTTTTATTGCTTTCGAGAAAGCTCAAATGACTACATTTGTTCAACGTTTTAAATGGTTTATAATTATGTTTAGTTTTTAGAAAAAATAATGTTTGACTTGTTGATGCTCAATTCATAATGTACAGTGTGGCCGGTTTGAATTGTTGATCTTGTATTATAATATCGTACGGTAAAGAATGAGTAGGGTTTTGATACGATCGAACGATCAAAGTAAATTTTAGTGGAGTCATGTGTTGAAATTTGTTTTTAAAGAAAGTAAAGCAGTTACTTTACATGTCCATTTTTATCCGTAATATCGAAGTACCAGTATTGAAACTGAAATCTTAGTAGAATTATAAACAATGCTGTAAACGCTTTGACACTATTAGAATACCAATATTTGCTTAGACCTTGCTGTATTTCTATTTTCGTAATACTCTTGTCACGTTGCTGTTCCTACTAACTTTTTTTAAATGTTAAAACATGAATGCCATGTAATGATAATATCAATCTAACATTCTGTGGTCTCAAGGATGATACACTTGATTTTTTTTAAAATTTATTTTGTTTATGATAGAACGCTGCTGCTTGTTTGATCTTTATTATTTGATTTGCGGAATTTGTACAATTATTTGCTTTATTGAAGTTAAATTAGCAAAAATTACGGTGTAACGAATTTGTGAAGAGAAAAATGTGAAATTTTTAAACTACTTGATAACAAATGCAATTGTTATTTAGATGTAGTTGGGAAGATTTTTACAAATCTTTTTTGTTACTGCAATTTCTATTTCCAACTTTTCTTAGTTATAATTCAGGCTTTTGTATATTTATACGAAATTTTGTCTGATCTCAAGAATACAGGCTATAATCACAATCTTTTTTGAACTATTTAATGCTGTTTTATTTCAAGTTTTCTAGAAATATTTGTATTGGTATGTACTTTAAGAACCGTTACAGTTTTTAAGATAAATTTAATACTCCTATTCCAGATCAATAAAGTGATTTTAAATGTGAGCATGATTTATTTCATTGTCACTTTATCCGGCATAAAGTGATTGTCAATTGTCATCATATATGACGGACGAATCTGAGACACTGAGGTTCAACTTAACCTTTGAGGTGTAACACCGAATTTGAAAACAAATTTTTACTTCATATCTTTCCGCTAGATGGCATAAGGAGTCTGAATTGTCTGGGGGATGTAAACTTCAAAATGGCAGCTACAGTACGCTTGAAAATTATTCTGCTGGCTTTCATGTGTTTAAGAATGTGTTATACTTTACAATATCCGATAAAATGCAATTATCGGCCGCCAAAACATAATGAGGTAATGTGAATTTAAGATTATTTATTCTAGCATCAATAGCTATGGAATTTGCATCAACTGATTATTTACTTAGCCTTGATAAATGCTTATTTGATAGGCTTTCAGTTTTCGTCATTCGATGAAAGTAAAATTCTTGGAAAATATATTGAGTTTCATAACGACTTTTAACATGGTTTCACGGAATTGTGCGACAGAGGAATGCCATTTATTGCGAATTCCATTCGAAATTGGGCAAAAAATGTTTTATGGAACGTTAAGTACTAATGTTTTGCAGAGAAAATGACTTTTTCTAAAATTGATTTAACTATTAGCTGAAACTCAACTCTTACATTCACTTAATCACTGCAACCGCTAAATGAAAAGTGTTGTTTTCTTTATTTTTATTTACTTTTTTTCTTTTGCGTATTTTTTTACATCGAAGTAAAAGTTTACCCCACTTAAAAAAAATAAAAGAGGATATCATAAATCAAGTTACAAAAAGCATATTACTATTGAAAAGATTTTGATGCCTTGCCATGGCATCAATCATCATGATTGTCGATTAATTTACAGAGTTAGAAAATCAGTTGCTATTACGAGCATTTGCACTTTCGATCGATTTAAAGCCTTTTTTCAGTGGCTTCAAACAAAAGCAAACAACAAAAATTTTCCTGATGATTCATGGAAATTATTATCCACGCTTTCTAACCTTGAAAGATAATTAATATCATTATTTAATGCAGAATTAGATAAGCCAACTAAAACAAATAACAAATTTAAAAAGGAAGTGATTCTTTTGCTTTTTTGAAGGTTCTTCATCACATTCATTTAGAGCCTGCCCATATAATTAGGAAGAGGAGTATTGATCAAAAACTTAGAATAAAAATTATTTATGATGCAAGTGTGGACAAGTAAATGATTAATTTAAAGTAATAGTTGTGAGAAAAAATCATTTTGTTTGTTTTAATTATTTCAGGTTACCCAGAGACAAATTAAATACAATTAATGTAAGTTCCTTTTTTTAAAAAAATAAATAAATAAATAAACTATTGCTTGAAATATCTTTGTGTGGTTTAATATTGCAGAAAATTCTTCCAGCAGCTGTGAATTTCTGGGAAGAGACGTTAAGTGTACGTCCAATGCACTCACCAATTTTATTAAGCAGGTAATTAAGGATAATGCATTTATATTGTTTGGTGTTCCAGGGCAACTTCTCAAAAATTTATGAGATGTAGGATTTAGTTGCAGCTTAGTTGTTTGTGGCACAGTGGCAGATTTTCCTTTTCTTTTTAATTCAATAAAATTTTTGTTTCAACTGAATTTCTTTGCATAAATATCACAAGTGTTTAGTTAATTATATATTTATGAGTCACGATAAGAAATCTGAATTTGAATGCAACAAACAATTAGTGCGAATTACGAAACTTTCTTTTCCTGCTATGCTCTTAAATAATTCACAAGAATTCGATTTTCCTTTCCTTTTAGTCAATTTATATAAGGCTTTTGCTTGTGGGTTTACTTTAAAAATGTTTGTTTTTAAGCATTTAACCGTTATAGAGGTTTTAGCTGAAGCATTTTAGTTGTAAACTGCGAATCTCTTCATATTTTTAATAAATGCAAGATAAATAAGATTTTTTAAAAATTTTATCCATTTCTTTATTTCATTTTTTTTTAAATTCTTTAGAAAATGTGAAGGAAACAAACTATATTATTTAAGCAACAAAGAACATCACTATTGCAGCCTTGCATGTGAAAGCGAAACAAAATGTGGTGAAATTGTAGTTCCCGAAGATCATTTAGACGTGAGCCTTAAAACTTATTAGTTTTTCAATTAAAATTTTATAAAAACAATTATTATATTTCAATCTTGTCAATTCTTCACTCAGGTTTGCAGAACGTGCAACAGATTAGCGAGTGATTGCGAAGAAACTAAAGGCAGTGGAAAAGGTGTGAGTGGAGCAGATTTCGTATTTTACGTATCTGCATTACAAACAGACCGTTGTGAGAAAGGATCTACAATTGCATATGCAGCTCATTGTCAATTGGAAGCAGCTTTAGATAGGTAACAGCTGCTCATCGAAGAATATCAAATTTCCATTAGATTTTGTTGTTTCAACTATTACTCCACAGACCTATTGCAGGTCATGCTAATTTATGTCCAGAAGCAATTAATACAAAAGCTCAAGACCAAGAAACATTATTTTCAACAATAAAGCATGAAATTTTACACGCACTGGTAAATAATTTTTATTTTTTCAAATTTTTGTAAAATTGATTTTTTTTCTCTTTTTTTAGGGATTCTCTGTTAGTCTCTTTGCATATTTTAGAGATGAAAATGGTGTACCTTTAACCCCGCGAGGAAAAAATGGGAAACCAGAATTAAATGAAACGTGAGAATTAAATGAAAGTGCATTTGCAATTTGATAATATTTTATTTTATGATCAGTTTACAAAATTGGCAGTGGAGTGAAAAAGTTATTCGTACAATTACAAGAAAAAATTGGAGGGTCAGAGGAGGCACGGTGCCAAAGACTATGAGTCTAATTGTCACACCTAATGTTGTGGTAAGAAAAAATTTTTCTTAATAATTATATTTCTGTATTCTGATTTTTTGTTGTTGTTGTTTTGATTCAGAAAGAAGTGCGGCGCCATTTTAATTGTCCAACTCTGGAAGGTGCCGAACTCGAAGATCAAGGTGGCGAAGGAACTGAATTTACTCATTGGGAGAAGAGAATTTTTGAGGTGAAAATATTTTATAAATTAAATTTTATAAGAATGTGGTTTTTGTATTTTTAATCAGAACGAAGCTATGACTGGAATTCACACACAGAATCCAGTTTATTCTCATTTAACCTTAGCTTTACTCGAGGACACAGGATGGTATAAAGCTGATTATAGTAAAGCTGAGAATTTGACTTGGGGACAGAGTTTGGGTTGCGATTTTGCAACGAAAAGTTGTCTGAACTGGATGGAAATTCAAAGTCAAAAGTAATGTTTAGTTAAATGACTTATTTTTTTAGGTCCTAAATTCAATTTTGGTTTCAGTAATCGTAACATTTATCCGTATTGTAATATTGTAAAGCGTGATCCTCTTTATACGTCTTGCTCAGAAGACAGAAGTGGTCTCACGGTTTGCAATCTAGTTGATTATGGTGAAGAATTAGATAGAGAGTATCAAGTAATGAATTTGAGAGCATAATTTTGCATTGAGTAATTGTGACAGTGATATTTTGTATTGTAATACAGAATTTCGAGAATCTTCCTGATGTGCCATCAAACCTCCTTGGACAGTATGGAGGCTCACTCATTTTAGCAGATTATTGTCCGTTTTTTCAGGTTAGAAAGATTGTATTGTAGAAAAGGTTATTTTGGCTTTATTTTATTGACATTATGTAGGAATTTCATTGGAAAACTCAGAATGTGTCTATTCGTGGTTCCAAATGCATCTATGAGGAAAATGCTATTCGTAAGTTTTGATACTGTATCTGAAATATGGGTATGCAATGCAGAGCAGCTGCTACGTTGCAGAAATTTAGGGACAATGTTTTATGGAGGAAGTAGGACCATTTTAAATAACCTAGAAATTTCGCATGGCCACACAGGAGGCTATCGGTGTTAGGGCTTAGCCCCAGCGCCCTAGGGTCAGATCAGTTTTTTGCAAATGCAGAATGCTCGAGAATGCCCCAGAGAAGGGCTGGTTTAATGTGTTCCACTTCCCGACCGAGTAGAAGTTAAAATGCAGCTTTCAGCTTCTGAGTTGAAAATCTTATATTTTTTTAATTCTCAAAATATTTTGACAAAAATATGAATTTTAATTTTTTTTTCAACCAATGGTATAAATTGCTGAATAATCGATCAAACATTGCTCAATCTTTTACTCAACCTTATCAGTCATTTTCTATTGACTAAATTACTAAATTTCTTTGCTAAATGTAATGAATTTTTGACCAAAAACACTACATCAAATTCGACATTAAATTCGACGTTTCGTCAAATTCGACGTTATATTCGACGTTCTCCCAAATTCGACATTAAATTCGACGTTAAATTCAACGTTTCGTCAAATTCGACGTTAAATTCGACGTTCTCCCAAATTCGACATTAAATTCGACGTTCCGTCAAATTTGACAATTTGAATCGAAGTCATAAATGTAAATTAAAAATGTAAATGTAAAATTCCTAATTCACAAATGTATTCGTGATATGACTGTCACATCACGGAGCTCCGTATTAAAACTTCGGAAAAACATTAAAAAAATATAATGAAAGTTCTAGAAAATTCAACTCTCTTCAGTCTTCACTTCTTAAATTCGGAGCAAAAGGGCACACACTTCACTGTCAAAACTAAAAGAAAGAAGAACGTCAGCAGAAAACCTCGGGACCACAACACAACAGACCTTGTAAGCTAAAAAAAATTCATAGCTGGAAATTCATCAATAATGATGATTCATCCCTTGGAGTTGTTGGGAGAGGATGCCACAATGACAAAGACCAGCTCTGTTTTAGAGCTTGGACTTTTCAACTTTTTAGTCTCGTGCTCGTGCCATTTCCTCATTTTTTCATTGATGCTCAAGGTACAATACTCGAGTGGCGAGGACGTGCGTTGAGGTCACGATAAGTTAATTAACTAAGAGGGGAAGAGAACAATTTGCCTCTTTCAGGAGACGGGGGTTAATCAGTCTTGCGCCGACGGTTCCTAACCATCAACCACTTAATTATTTTAATTCTATTTTATTAGAGCCAGAAAGCAACTTAGCATTGGAACTATACTCAAACAAAAGTAGATGCTTTAACCATGCACCAGTGAGTTCATTTTCTTAAAACTTGTACGATGCTACAACATTTTTGTTGTTTTTTGTCCTGAACAGGTGCCTTGGGAAGAACGACACTGCACTCATTCCCGTCACAAACAACATTACGGCAGTGGTTGTTACGAAGTAAATAGATTTAATTTTATCGCTTTTAATGTGTTTTGATTATATAGATTTCAATCTTTAGTTCAGTTGCTCCGAAGGAAGACTACAAATTCAAGTTCTTGATCGCCAATACACGTGTTACAAAGAAGATCAATTACTTCAGATTACCATTGCTGCTAGTGGGAAACTTCACAACGGACAAATTATATGTCCTCGATGTCAAGAACTTTGCCAAGTTAGATAATCATTGCACATTTTAAGTTTTGCATACTTAAATCATTTATTTTTAGAGTGAATGCTTACCTGACAGTTCCCGTCCTCTGCGACTCCAATATTTACCAGATGAACTTATTTGCAGTTCATGTCTCCAAAGATTAACCCATGTTATAATTTGTATTTGTATATTGGTCACAATTTTTGTATAGGAATGTTTCTCATTTTACTTCCACACAGTACAGATTGAAGTGTGACTATTGACGTTTATATGTTCTAAAACGCTTGTATCATAACATTTATGTAAATATTTCCATTGTTAGACTTAATTTTTGAAAGGCTGAAGTTTTTACAGCTGTTTTAGGTGCCTGCTTTGAAAGTTTTATTTGCTTTCGAAGCGCGAATGTAAATTTTGTGACTTGACGTAGCATTTCTGCTTTTAGAAAAGTGAATAATCAAACCATTTTTCCGGAGAAAATCATAGAAACTTTTAGAAATTTTTTTTTAAATTTTAGCCCAACTAAATCCTGACGTGTAAAATAAGTTGTACACATGTTGATTTTCAAACTATTTTACAGTTGTGTAAGAAATTTCTGAGGATATATTTCTGACGTTTACATCCATTTTTGTTTTTCATTGACCTCAAATCGATTGAATGAATAAACAACGACAATAGATAAATCCTTTTCTTCTTTTTTTTCTCGTTTCACGTGACCTACTTTGAAACATTGCCCAGCTGCCTATTCAATTCGTTGGCAGTTGCCTGTTGGAAATTTTCCACGTGCTACACGTAAAAGGAAATGGGATTTGATGCACTCTAAGTGGATTAATGCCCCGAAGTTTACATCAATTGTTTATTTAAGTCTCTTTGATTTTTGTTATTTTTGGAGTCTGGTCCCAAAATCTTACAGAAAAAGAAAATTAATAAAATTCCTGTGTACTTCGTCAAAACTACTGCTTTGCATACAAAAAAATTTTGTTTACCAGTTACGATTTAATCTATTTTCATACATTTGTGACGCGAATATGTCTATTATGGTAAAAGGTGAAGAGCTCGCGCTCGTGCCTCCGTTTCGTCATTGGCATCAGCGTCAACGCCTCCTTTTCGTCATGTGACTTGACGTCATGACCGAGACTACAGACGATCGGGATCGGAATCGGAAGGCTTAGTTCGCTGGGTTTTGTTTCCTGGAATCAGTTTCGAAGATTGTTTATCCGACGAAGGTTGGAAGTTGAATTTTTGCGAACATGAAAATCACCGTTCGTCTGATGAAAGATGTGGGCAAATTGCTCGACTTCTATTCTCAGTTTAATCCATCGCCACTATCTATCAAACAATTCATAGACTTTGGTAAGCAATATTATAATTATTTATTTTCCTATTAGGTTTATTCATAACCATCTACATTTCCATTAAGCAAATAAAGAAAAAAAATAGCCGCAGGCTTTTTTGTTATTATATAACAAACAAATTAATCATTTTCTATTTATCAAGTCCAAATTACTTACACCTTTTTTTAAAAGACCATAAAAAATTTTGTTTATGAGTTGATCAATATGATCCAATTAAAAATATACGACAAAATTTAGAAGAAAAAAAACTTAGAACCTGAAATATAACAGATAGAACTGGTTTGGCAGCTTATTGAGTAGTCAAAATATAACGTCCACGAGTTTAGCAATACAGTAATATTTTCTCAGTGCTTGTTTATAAACAAAATCTGACTTTGATCCACATTCTTATTTTAAAAAATTTGGTATTGAACCAAATTGGATTTCTTCCAGTTTTAAATTTATCAATTAATATGATAAACTGAATTGATACTAGTTGAAGCCAGATTTTGATGGGTAGGCGAAAGAGGAACTTGAGTGTGCTGTCATACGTCAGAAAATTGCATCATTTACTGATGATTTTTGCAAGCTCCAAAAATTTAATTTTCCCTTTTAGATTAAAATTCTTTTTAAATTTATATTTTAAATAGCAGATAATAACAGCTGAAATAATTATATAAATAAGGCTGTTGGGCTTGATTCAGGATTTAGGTCACTGACATCACGGGTAGCTTTGGACTTAGTGAAGGTAAATAAGAAATGATGAAAGTGAACTTTCATGATTGTGTACTTTGGTCATGGTTGTTGGTACGGCCAACCTTTGTACTGTTTGTTTACGATAAAAAAAAATATTCAAACTATGTGTTCTTGGTACTTGAACAAAAATAATAAAATAATAAAATCAAAGCATATATTTAATATATTGTTTTGTATTATATTTTTAGGCCAAAATGCGTGTGAAAGGCAGTCGTTTCTATTTCTCAGGAAAGAAATTCCTGTACGATTATCTAATATTATGAAAGAAATTAATTTGTTGCCTGAAAGGCTTCTCCAGATGCCATCGGTGGGCTTGGTTCGAAGTTGGTCAGTACGGTATTTTATTTTAATTATTTATTTTTCGTAAAATATTTGATTTTCTATATCTAATTTACAGGTATGTTCAAAGTTTTGACGAAATCTTGGAATTTGAAGATATAGATCCGTCGTCAAATAAATCACTCGAAAAGTAAGATATAAAATGTTTATGACGAAATTAATGTATAAACATATTGCAAGAGCTTTTACAACCGAAAATAATTTTACAATTTTTATTGCAGATTTTGCGAAACATTAGTTAAGATTCGAAATCGCCACATGAATGTTGTTCAAACAATGGCACAGGTTTGATTTATCTTCTTTAAAAAATATTTGAATGGTTCTTTTTCAACATTGATTGTTTTACTTAGGGTGTTATTGAGATGAAAGAAAATCATGAAATAGATCAGTCGACGGAACATAGCATTCAATATTTTCTGGATAGATTTTACATGAGCAGAATCAGCATAAGAATGTTGATAAATCAACATAGTACGATTTTATTTTGATTACTTCGGCTTGTTATTTTGACTAACTTATCTTTTTATTAGCTTTGCTGTTTGGAAGTGATATGAACGGTCACTCAAGACATATCGGTTGCATTGATCCCAGTTGCAATGTCGTTTCTGTTGTCAAAGGTACATTTCTATTTCTTACCAAGGGCAGCAGCCAATGCTATCTAGTATCTAAGTAGGACCATGTGTATGATCCTAGTAACTAATATCAACTTATCGCTCTTACATATCTTTTACATATTTTTTCAAGATTTTGCGATAAAACATTTTGATGTTTATCATATTTAATCTTACTAAATTATTGAATGAAAATATTTTATTTTTATTCATTTCAGATGCATTTGAAAATGCTAAATTTCTGTGTGACCAGTATTATTTAGCTTCTCCGAACATTTCTATCACCGAGCACAATGGTAACATTTTATTATTTATTGCTAAATTTTATTTTAATTATTGTTAATTTTTTTCAGAAAATCCAAAAGAGCCAATTCAATTTGTTTATGTTCCATCTCATTTATATCATATGCTTTTTGAATTGTTTAAGGTGTGCATTTCATGAAGTTGTTTTTTAAAAATTGTTTTTAATTTTTTTTAAATTTTTTTAATCAGAATTCTCTTCGTGCAGTAATGGAATATCATGGCGATAGCGATTTGGGTTACCCTGAAGTTGATGTTTTGGTTGTGAAAGGAAATGAAGATTTAACGATTAAAGTTCGTCAAAATAAAATTACATAGCTCTTCAATTTATTCATAATAATTTTTAATGTTATTTATAGGTATCTGATAGAGGCGGAGGAATACCTCATGCTCATTGCGATTTACTCTTCAATTACATGTATTCAACCGCCCCTAGGCCCGAACCGGAAGCAAACACTGCGCCTTTGGTAAACAAAGCCGTGTTTGTGTACTTTTGTTGGGTGAAATTTAACATTTTTATTGTTTTTAGGCCGGTTACGGTTATGGTTTGCCCTTGTCACGTTTATACGCGCGATATTTTCAAGGAGATTTGATTCTGACTTCATATGAAGGTTATGGTACTGACGCAGTTATTTATTTGAAGGTAATTTTTGAAGCGTAGAATCAAAAGTCATATAGCTAATGCCTGAGGTCTTTTTTTATTAGGCGTTGTGCAACGAAGCCAATGAATTATTACCGGTGTTCAATAAAACTTCATCTAAACATTATCGAACCACAGTTCCATCTGGAGATTGGAGCAATCAGTCTAGTCAAAACCACTTTAGTGGACAAAGGCATTTCTGTACAGGATCTCTTAAACTTGCTCGACGATAAGCAACAAAAATTAGATTAAATTAAAAAAAAAAGTTAAGTTAGGTCATCTAATCATTTTACAAAATAAAAAATAAAAGGGTCACAGCACAAATTATGTATAAATTGTTTTATAGTGTAAAATTTTGTTTTCTTATTATTTTTAAATGTTTTAATGTAATCATAGCTACCTCAAATTGTTTGTAGTTCCACGATGACAGGCAAAATTGTAAAGCGTACAAAATTTTTACGGTATTTTTACATTCCTTTATGATTTGTGTTGAGATCACTATTTATCCTGAGTTTTGGGTGATCTAATTTAATAAATGAAAACCAGAAAATGGTTTTCTAAATTGTATGTTGGATGAAATGTTCAGTGTGCAATAATACTTTGGTGGGGCTAAAATTGCCTGAAAGTAGTTTTTTGAGTGTTTGCATGGCAAATAAGAAATGAATTTCTTTTATATGTGATTAAAATTTAGTACGTTTGTAACCAGTGCGACTATATACAACCAATATATCCGGTATTTGATATTTTGTTTAACATTAATTTAAACAAAACTATATATGTACTCTTAGAGCTCAAAGTATTTATATCGTAAATATCAGTCAATTTGTACAGTAGCAAACATTTGTATTGAGTGTATATACTCAAGGTATATGCAATTTGGAGTTAAATTTATTTACAATGTGAATAAAGTTTTGTCATTATTAAATGTATAAAATTGTGACTAGCGTTTCGATTTGATAATTATTTACTTCTGTTTACAGTAACAATTTAAAGGAAAAAGATAAAAAGATAAGTTAAAAGTTAGGAGCGCTTTAACAGTCATCTCGGGTTTTAGATTTGCCGAAATCTTTTCGAGTGCACACGTTTAACTTCAGGTTGCGAGATTTTCAGATGGCTTGAAGTCACATCATGTGACCAAGCATGCCCCAGACTTATAAAGTCGATCAAAAAGTAGCAGTGCGATTTTACTGAGGTTTTTACAGTTTGCTACTCAGTTTCCTAGGTAATAAAATCTACAAAATAGTAATAGGTTTTTTTGGCCTTATTTTCAGTTTTTTTAAAAATGAAAGTACAGTCGGACCCGCCAGTAGCGACCTCGGCTATAGCGTCAACCCGCTTATAGCGTCACGTTTGGTGCGGTC